>JAPDSM010000020.1:47862-150362 GCA_028476575.1 Platygaster robiniae | reverse complement strand
CGCTCGCGCATTGCTTTTCAAGTCCGCGGACTTATGCACTTTGTCCATGTTAAACCCAGAGTATAGTCGCTCGCGCATTGCTTTTCAAGTCCGCGGACTTATGCACTTTGTCCATGTTAAACCCAGAGTATAGTCGCTCGCGCATTGCTTTTCAAGTCCGCGGACTTATGCACTTTGTCCATGTTAAACCCAGAGTATAGTCGCTCGCGCATTGCTTTTTAACTTGTAAAAATTCCTCGGGTACTAAGAGTTTAGTCGCTCGCGCATTGCTTTTAAAGTCCGCGGACTTATGCACTTTGTCCATGTTAAACCCAGAGTATAGTCGCTCGCGCATTGCTTTTCAAGTCCGCGGACTTAAGCACTTTGTCCATGTTAAACCCAGAGTATAGTCGCTCGCGCATTGCTTTTCAAGTCCGCGGACTTATGCACTTTGTCCATGTTAAACCCAGAGTATAGTCGCTCGCGCATTGCTTTTCAAGTCCGCGGACTTATGCACTTTGTCCATGTTAAACCCAGAGTATAGTCGCTCGCGCATTGCTTTTCAAGTCCGCGGACTTATGCACTTTGTCCATGTTAAACCCAGAGTATAGTCGCTCGCGCATTGCTTTTTAACTTGTAAAAATTCCTCGGGTACTAGGAGTTTAGTCGCTCGCGCATTGCTTTTAAAGTCCGCGGACTTATGCACTTTGTCCATGTTAAACCCAGAGTATAGTCGCTCGCGCATTGCTTTTCAAGTCCGCGGACTTATGCACTTTGTCCATGTTAAACCCAGAGTATAGTCGCTCGCGCATTGCTTTTCAAGTCCGCGGACTTATGCACTTTGTCCATGTTAAACCCAGAGTATAGTCGCTCGCGCATTGCTTTTTAACTTGTAAAAATTCCTCGGGTACTAAGAGTTTAGTCGCTCGCGCATTGCTTTTAAAGTCCGCGGACTTATGCACTTTGTCCATGTTAAACCCAGAGTATAGTCGCTCGCGCATTGCTTTTCAAGTCCGCGGACTTAAGCACTTTGTCCATGTTAAACCCAGAGTATAGTCGCTCGCGCATTGCTTTTCAAGTCCGCGGACTTATGCACTTTGTCCATGTTAAACCCAGAGTATAGTCGCTCGCGCATTGCTTTTCAAGTCCGCGGACTTATGCACTTTGTCCATGTTAAACCCAGAGTATAGTCGCTCGCGCATTGCTTTTCAAGTCCGCGGACTTATGCACTTTGTCCATGTTAAACCCAGAGTATAGTCGCTCGCGCATTGCTTTTTAACTTGTAAAAATTCCTCGGGTACTAAGAGTTTAGTCGCTCGCGCATTGCTTTTCAAGTCCGCGGACTTATGCACTTTGTCCATGTTAAACCCAGAGTATAGTCGCTCGCGCATTGCTTTTCAAGTCCGCGGACTTATGCACTTTGTCCATGTTAAACCCAGAGTATAGTCGCTCGCGCATTGCTTTTCAAGTCCGCGGACTTATGCACTTTGTCCATGTTAAACCCAGAGTATAGTCGCTCGCGCATTGCTTTTCATGTCCGCGGACTTATGCACATTGTCCATGTTAAACCCAGAGTATAGTCGCTCGCGCATTGCTTTTTAACTTGTAAAAATTCCTCGGGTACTAAGAGTTTAGTCGCTCGCGCATTGCTTTTCAAGTCCGCGGACTTATGCACTTTGTCCATGTTAAACCCAGAGTATAGTCGCTCGCGCATTGCTTTTTAACTTGTAAAAATTCCTCGGGTACTAAGAGTTTAGTCGCTCGCGCATTGCTTTTCAAGTCCGCGGACTTATGCACTTTGTCCATGTTAAACCCAGAGTATAGTCGCTCGCGCATTGCTTTTCAAGTCCGCGGACTTATGCACTTTGTCCATGTTAAACCCAGAGTATAGTCGCTCGCGCATTGCTTTTCAAGTCCGCGGACTTATGCACTTTGTCCATGTTAAACCCAGAGTATAGTCGCTCGCGCATTGCTTTTTAACTTGTAAAAAGTCCTCGGGTACTAAGAGTTTAGTCGCTCGCGCATTGCTTTTAAAGTCCGCGGACTTATGCACTTTGTCCATGTTAAACCCAGAGTATAGTCGCTCGCGCATTGCTTTTCAAGTCCGCGGACTTAAGCACTTTGTCCATGTTAAACCCAGAGTATAGTCGCTCGCGCATTGCTTTTCAAGTCCGCGGACTTATGCACTTTGTCCATGTTAAACCCAGAGTATAGTCGCTCGCGCATTGCTTTTTAACTTGTAAAAATTCCTCGGGTACTAAGAGTTTAGTCGCTCGCGCATTGCTTTTCAAGTCCGCGGACTTATGCACTTTGTCCATGTTAAACCCAGAGTATAGTCGCTCGCGCATTGCTTTTCAAGTCCGCGGACTTATGCACTTTGTCCATGTTAAACCCAGAGTATAGTCGCTCGCGCATTGCTTTTCAAGTCCGCGGACTTATGCACTTTGTCCATGTTAAACCCAGAGTATAGTCGCTCGCGCATTGCTTTTCATGTCCGCGGACTTATGCACATTGTCCATGTTAAACCCAGAGTATAGTCGCTCGCGCATTGCTTTTTAACTTGTAAAAATTCCTCGGGTACTAAGAGTTTAGTCGCTCGCGCATTGCTTTTCAAGTCCGCGGACTTATGCACTTTGTCCATGTTAAACCCAGAGTAT
The DNA here is from genome assembly GCA_028476575.1 of Platygaster robiniae. Taxonomy (NCBI): domain Eukaryota; kingdom Metazoa; phylum Arthropoda; class Insecta; order Hymenoptera; family Platygastridae; genus Platygaster; species Platygaster robiniae. The sequence goes on along the minus strand of JAPDSM010000020.1, from coordinate 147,726 downwards.
AGTCGCTCGCGCATTGCTTTTTAACTTGTAAAAATTCCTCGGGTACTAAGAGTTTAGTCGCTCGCGCATTGCTTTTCAAGTCCGCGGACTTATGCACTTTGTCCATGTTAAACCCAGAGTATAGTCGCTCGCGCATTGCTTTTTAACTTGTAAAAATTCCTCGGGTACTAAGAGCTTAGTCGCTCGCGCATTGCTTTTCAAGTCCGCGGACTTATGCACTTTGTCCATGTTAAACCCAGAGTATAGTCGCTCGCGCATTGCTTTTTAAGTCCGCGGACTTAAGCACTTTGTCCATGTTAAACCCAGAGTATAGTCGCTCGCGCATTGCTTTTTAACTTGTAAAAATTCCTCGGGTACTAAGAGTTTAGTCGCTCGCGCATTGCTTTTCAAGTCCGCGGACTTATGCACTTTGTCCATGTTAAACCCAGAGTATAGTCGCTCGCGCATTGCTTTTCAAGTCCGCGGACTTATGCACTTTGTCCATGTTAAACCCAGAGTATAGTCGCTCGCGCATTGCTTTTCAAGTCCGCGGACTTATGCACTTTGTCCATGTTAAACCCAGAGTATAGTCGCTCGCGCATTGCTTTTCAAGTCCGCGGACTTATGCACTTTGTCCATGTTAAACCCAGAGTATAGTCGCTCGCGCATTGCTTTTTAACTTGTAAAAATTCCTCGGGTACTAAGAGTTTAGTCGCTCGCGCATTGCTTTTAAAGTCCGCGGACTTATGCACTTTGTCCATGTTAAACCCAGAGTATAGTCGCTCGCGCATTGCTTTTCAAGTCCGCGGACTTAAGCACTTTGTCCATGTTAAACCCAGAGTATAGTCGCTCGCGCATTGCTTTTCAAGTCCGCGGACTTATGCACTTTGTCCATGTTAAACCCAGAGTATAGTCGCTCGCGCATTGCTTTTCAAGTCCGCGGACTTATGCACTTTGTCCATGTTAAACCCAGAGTATAGTCGCTCGCGCATTGCTTTTCAAGTCCGCGGACTTATGCACTTTGTCCATGTTAAACCCAGAGTATAGTCGCTCGCGCATTGCTTTTTAACTTGTAAAAATTCCTCGGGTACTAGGAGTTTAGTCGCTCGCGCATTGCTTTTAAAGTCCGCGGACTTATGCACTTTGTCCATGTTAAACCCAGAGTATAGTCGCTCGCGCATTGCTTTTCAAGTCCGCGGACTTATGCACTTTGTCCATGTTAAACCCAGAGTATAGTCGCTCGCGCATTGCTTTTCAAGTCCGCGGACTTATGCACTTTGTCCATGTTAAACCCAGAGTATAGTCGCTCGCGCATTGCTTTTTAACTTGTAAAAATTCCTCGGGTACTAAGAGTTTAGTCGCTCGCGCATTGCTTTTAAAGTCCGCGGACTTATGCACTTTGTCCATGTTAAACCCAGAGTATAGTCGCTCGCGCATTGCTTTTCAAGTCCGCGGACTTAAGCACTTTGTCCATGTTAAACCCAGAGTATAGTCGCTCGCGCATTGCTTTTCAAGTCCGCGGACTTATGCACTTTGTCCATGTTAAACCCAGAGTATAGTCGCTCGCGCATTGCTTTTCAAGTCCGCGGACTTATGCACTTTGTCCATGTTAAACCCAGAGTATAGTCGCTCGCGCATTGCTTTTCAAGTCCGCGGACTTATGCACTTTGTCCATGTTAAACCCAGAGTATAGTCGCTCGCGCATTGCTTTTTAACTTGTAAAAATTCCTCGGGTACTAAGAGTTTAGTCGCTCGCGCATTGCTTTTCAAGTCCGCGGACTTATGCACTTTGTCCATGTTAAACCCAGAGTATAGTCGCTCGCGCATTGCTTTTCAAGTCCGCGGACTTATGCACTTTGTCCATGTTAAACCCAGAGTATAGTCGCTCGCGCATTGCTTTTCAAGTCCGCGGACTTATGCACTTTGTCCATGTTAAACCCAGAGTATAGTCGCTCGCGCATTGCTTTTCATGTCCGCGGACTTATGCACATTGTCCATGTTAAACCCAGAGTATAGTCGCTCGCGCATTGCTTTTTAACTTGTAAAAATTCCTCGGGTACTAAGAGTTTAGTCGCTCGCGCATTGCTTTTCAAGTCCGCGGACTTATGCACTTTGTCCATGTTAAACCCAGAGTATAGTCGCTCGCGCATTGCTTTTTAACTTGTAAAAATTCCTCGGGTACTAAGAGTTTAGTCGCTCGCGCATTGCTTTTCAAGTCCGCGGACTTATGCACTTTGTCCATGTTAAACCCAGAGTATAGTCGCTCGCGCATTGCTTTTCAAGTCCGCGGACTTATGCACTTTGTCCATGTTAAACCCAGAGTATAGTCGCTCGCGCATTGCTTTTCAAGTCCGCGGACTTATGCACTTTGTCCATGTTAAACCCAGAGTATAGTCGCTCGCGCATTGCTTTTTAACTTGTAAAAAGTCCTCGGGTACTAAGAGTTTAGTCGCTCGCGCATTGCTTTTAAAGTCCGCGGACTTATGCACTTTGTCCATGTTAAACCCAGAGTATAGTCGCTCGCGCATTGCTTTTCAAGTCCGCGGACTTAAGCACTTTGTCCATGTTAAACCCAGAGTATAGTCGCTCGCGCATTGCTTTTCAAGTCCGCGGACTTAAGCACTTTGTCCATGTTACACCCAGAGTATAGTCGCTCGCGCATTGCTTTTCAAGTCCGCGGACTTAAGCACTTTGTCCATGTTAAACCCAGAGTATAGTCGCTCGCGCATTGCTTTTTAACTTGTAAAAATTCCTCGGGTACTAAGAGTTTAGTCGCTCGCGCATTGCTTTTAAAGTCCGCGGACTTATGCACTTTGTCCATGTTGAACCCAGAGTATAGTCGCTCGCGCATTGCTTTTCAAGTCCGCGGACTTAAGCACTTTGTCCATGTTAAACCCAGAGTATAGTCGCTCGCGCATTGCTTTTCAAGTCCGCGGACTTATGCACTTTGTCCATGTTAAACCCAGAGTATAGTCGCTCGCGCATTGCTTTTCAAGTCCGCGGACTTAAGCACTTTGTCCATGTTAAACCCAGAGTATAGTCGCTCGCGCATTGCTTTTCAAGTCCGCGGACTTAAGCACTTTGTCCATGTTAAACCCAGAGTATAGTCGCTCGCGCATTGCTTTTCAAGTCCGCGGACTTAAGCACTTTGTCCATGTTAAACCCAGAGTATAGTCGCTCGCGCATTGCTTTTCAAGTCCGCGGACTTATGCACTTTGTCCATGTTAAACCCAGAGTATAGACGCTCGCGCATTGCTTTTCAAGTCCGCGGACTTATGCACTTTGTCCATGTTAAACCCAGAGTATAGTCGCTCGCGCATTGCTTTTTAACTTGTAAAAATTCCTCGGGTACTAAGAGTTTAGTCGCTCGCGCATTGCTTTTCAAGTCCGCGGACTTATGCACTTTGTCCATGTTAAACCCAGAGTATAGTCGCTCGCGCATTGCTTTTCAAGTCCGCGGACTTAAGCACTTTGTCCATGTTAAACCCAGAGTATAGTCGCTCGCGCATTGCTTTTCAAGTCCGCGGACTTAAGCACTTTGTCCATGTTAAACCCAGAGTATAGTCGCTCGCGCATTGCTTTTCATGTCCGCGGACTTATGCACATTGTCCATGTTAAACCCAGAGTATAGTCGCTCGCGCATTGCTTTTTAACTTGTAAAAATTCCTCGGGTACTAAGAGTTTAGTCGCTCGCGCATTGCTTTTCAAGTCCGCGGACTTATGCACTTTGTCCATGTTAAACCCAGAGTATAGACGCTCGCGCATTGCTTTTCAAGTCCGCGGACTTATGCACTTTGTCCATGTTAAACCCAGAGTATAGTCGCTCGCGCATTGCTTTTTAACTTGTAAAAATTCCTCGGGTACTAAGAGTTTAGTCGCTCGCGCATTGCTTTTCAAGTCCGCGGACTTATGCACTTTGTCCATGTTAAACCCAGAGTATAGTCGCTCGCGCATTGCTTTTCAAGTCCGCGGACTTAAGCACTTTGTCCATGTTAAACCCAGAGTATAGTCGCTCGCGCATTGCTTTTCAAGTCCGCGGACTTATGCACTTTGTCCATGTTAAACCCAGAGTATAGACGCTCGCGCATTGCTTTTCAAGTCCGCGGACTTATGCACTTTGTCCATGTTAAACCCAGAGTATAGTCGCTCGCGCATTGCTTTTTAACTTGTAAAAATTCCTCGGGTACTAAGAGTTTAGTCGCTCGCGCATTGCTTTTCAAGTCCGCGGACTTAAGCACTTTGTCCATGTTAAACCCAGAGTATAGTCGCTCGCGCATTGCTTTTCATGTCCGCGGACTTATGCACATTGTCCATGTTAAACCCAGAGTATAGTCGCTCGCGCATTGCTTTTTAACTTGTAAAAATTCCTCGGGTACTAAGAGTTTAGTCGCTCGCGCATTGCTTTTCAAGTCCGCGGACTTATGCACTTTGTCCATGTTAAACCCAGAGTATAGTCGCTCGCGCATTGCTTTTTAACTTGTAAAAATTCCTCGCGTACTAAGAGTTTAGTCGCTCGCGCATTGCTTTTCAAGTCCGCGGACTTATGCACTTTGTCCATGTTAAACCCAGAGTATAGTCGCTCGCGCATTGCTTTTTAACTTGTAAAAATTCCTCGGGTACTAAGAGCTTAGTCGCTCGCGCATTGCTTTTCAAGTCCGCGGACTTATGCACTTTGTCCATGTTAAACCCAGAGTATAGTCGCTCGCGCATTGCTTTTTAAGTCCGCGGACTTAAGCACTTTGTCCATGTTAAACCCAGAGTATAGTCGCTCGCGCATTGCTTTTCAAGTCCGCGGACTTATGCACTTTGTCCATGTTAAACCCAGAGTATAGTCGCTCGCGCATTGCTTTTCAAGTCCGCGGACTTATGCACTTTGTCCATGTTAAACCCAGAGTATAGTCGCTCGCGCATTGCTTTTCAAGTCCGCGGACTTATGCACTTTGTCCATGTTAAACCCAGAGTATAGTCGCTCGCGCATTGCTTTTTAACTTGTAAAAATTCCTCGGGTACTAAGAGTTTAGTCGCTCGCGCATTGCTTTTCAAGTCCGCGGACTTATGCACTTTGTCCATGTTAAACCCAGAGTATAGTCGCTCGCGCATTGCTTTTCAAGTCCGCGGACTTAAGCACTTTGTCCATGTTAAACCCAGAGTATAGTCGCTCGCGCATTGCTTTTCAAGTCCGCGGACTTATGCACTTTGTCCATGTTAAACCCAGAGTATAGTCGCTCGCGCATTGCTTTTCAAGTCCGCGGACTTATGCACTTTGTCCATGTTAAACCCAGAGTATAGTCGCTCGCGCATTGCTTTTCAAGTCCGCGGACTTATGCACTTTGTCCATGTTAAACCCAGAGTATAGTCGCTCGCGCATTGCTTTTTAACTTGTAAAAATTCCTCGGGTACTAAGAGTTTAGTCGCTCGCGCATTGCTTTTCAAGTCCGCGGACTTATGCACTTTGTCCATGTTAAACCCAGAGTATAGTCGCTCGCGCATTGCTTTTCAAGTCCGCGGACTTATGCACTTTGTCCATGTTAAACCCAGAGTATAGTCGCTCGCGCATTGCTTTTCAAGTCCGCGGACTTATGCACTTTGTCCATGTTAAACCCAGAGTATAGTCGCTCGCGCATTGCTTTTCATGTCCGCGGACTTATGCACATTGTCCATGTTAAACCCAGAGTATAGTCGCTCGCGCATTGCTTTTTAACTTGTAAAAATTCCTCGGGTACTAAGAGTTTAGTCGCTCGCGCATTGCTTTTCAAGTCCGCGGACTTATGCACTTTGTCCATGTTAAACCCAGAGTATAGTCGCTCGCGCATTGCTTTTTAACTTGTAAAAATTCCTCGGGTACTAAGAGTTTAGTCGCTCGCGCATTGCTTTTCAAGTCCGCGGACTTATGCACTTTGTCCATGTTAAACCCAGAGTATAGTCGCTCGCGCATTGCTTTTTAACTTGTAAAAATTCCTCGGGTACTAAGAGCTTAGTCGCTCGCGCATTGCTTTTCAAGTCCGCGGACTTATGCACTTTGTCCATGTTAAACCCAGAGTATAGTCGCTCGCGCATTGCTTTTTAAGTCCGCGGACTTAAGCACTTTGTCCATGTTAAACCCAGAGTATAGTCGCTCGCGCATTGCTTTTTAACTTGTAAAAATTCCTCGGGTACTAAGAGTTTAGTCGCTCGCGCATTGCTTTTCAAGTCCGCGGACTTATGCACTTTGTCCATGTTAAACCCAGAGTATAGTCGCTCGCGCATTGCTTTTCAAGTCCGCGGACTTATGCACTTTGTCCATGTTAAACCCAGAGTATAGTCGCTCGCGCATTGCTTTTCAAGTCCGCGGACTTATGCACTTTGTCCATGTTAAACCCAGAGTATAGTCGCTCGCGCATTGCTTTTCAAGTCCGCGGACTTATGCACTTTGTCCATGTTAAACCCAGAGTATAGTCGCTCGCGCATTGCTTTTTAACTTGTAAAAATTCCTCGGGTACTAAGAGTTTAGTCGCTCGCGCATTGCTTTTAAAGTCCGCGGACTTATGCACTTTGTCCATGTTAAACCCAGAGTATAGTCGCTCGCGCATTGCTTTTCAAGTCCGCGGACTTAAGCACTTTGTCCATGTTAAACCCAGAGTATAGTCGCTCGCGCATTGCTTTTCAAGTCCGCGGACTTATGCACTTTGTCCATGTTAAACCCAGAGTATAGTCGCTCGCGCATTGCTTTTCAAGTCCGCGGACTTATGCACTTTGTCCATGTTAAACCCAGAGTATAGTCGCTCGCGCATTGCTTTTCAAGTCCGCGGACTTATGCACTTTGTCCATGTTAAACCCAGAGTATAGTCGCTCGCGCATTGCTTTTTAACTTGTACAAATTCCTCGGGTACTAAGAGTTTAGTCGCTCGCGCATTGCTTTTAAAGTCCGCGGACTTATGCACTTTGTCCATGTTAAACCCAGAGTATAGTCGCTCGCGCATTGCTTTTCAAGTCCGCGGACTTATGCACTTTGTCCATGTTAAACCCAGAGTATAGTCGCTCGCGCATTGCTTTTCAAGTCCGCGGACTTATGCACTTTGTCCATGTTAAACCCAGAGTATAGTCGCTCGCGCATTGCTTTTTAACTTGTAAAAATTCCTCGGGTACTAAGAGTTTAGTCGCTCGCGCATTGCTTTTAAAGTCCGCGGACTTATGCACTTTGTCCATGTTAAACCCAGAGTATAGTCGCTCGCGCATTGCTTTTCAAGTCCGCGGACTTAAGCACTTTGTCCATGTTAAACCCAGAGTATAGTCGCTCGCGCATTGCTTTTCAAGTCCGCGGACTTATGCACTTTGTCCATGTTAAACCCAGAGTATAGTCGCTCGCGCATTGCTTTTCAAGTCCGCGGACTTATGCACTTTGTCCATGTTAAACCCAGAGTATAGTCGCTCGCGCATTGCTTTTCAAGTCCGCGGACTTATGCACTTTGTCCATGTTAAACCCAGAGTATAGTCGCTCGCGCATTGCTTTTTAACTTGTAAAAATTCCTCGGGTACTAAGAGTTTAGTCGCTCGCGCATTGCTTTTCAAGTCCGCGGACTTATGCACTTTGTCCATGTTAAACCCAGAGTATAGTCGCTCGCGCATTGCTTTTCAAGTCCGCGGACTTATGCACTTTGTCCATGTTAAACCCAGAGTATAGTCGCTCGCGCATTGCTTTTCAAGTCCGCGGACTTATGCACTTTGTCCATGTTAAACCCAGAGTATAGTCGCTCGCGCATTGCTTTTCATGTCCGCGGACTTATGCACATTGTCCATGTTAAACCCAGAGTATAGTCGCTCGCGCATTGCTTTTTAACTTGTAAAAATTCCTCGGGTACTAAGAGTTTAGTCGCTCGCGCATTGCTTTTCAAGTCCGCGGACTTATGCACTTTGTCCATGTTAAACCCAGAGTATAGTCGCTCGCGCATTGCTTTTTAACTTGTAAAAATTCCTCGGGTACTAAGAGTTTAGTCGCTCGCGCATTGCTTTTCAAGTCCGCGGACTTATGCACTTTGTCCATGTTAAACCCAGAGTATAGTCGCTCGCGCATTGCTTTTCAAGTCCGCGGACTTATGCACTTTGTCCATGTTAAACCCAGAGTATAGTCGCTCGCGCATTGCTTTTCAAGTCCGCGGACTTATGCACTTTGTCCATGTTAAACCCAGAGTATAGTCGCTCGCGCATTGCTTTTTAACTTGTAAAAAGTCCTCGGGTACTAAGAGTTTAGTCGCTCGCGCATTGCTTTTAAAGTCCGCGGACTTATGCACTTTGTCCATGTTAAACCCAGAGTATAGTCGCTCGCGCATTGCTTTTCAAGTCCGCGGACTTAAGCACTTTGTCCATGTTAAACCCAGAGTATAGTCGCTCGCGCATTGCTTTTCAAGTCCGCGGACTTAAGCACTTTGTCCATGTTACACCCAGAGTATAGTCGCTCGCGCATTGCTTTTCAAGTCCGCGGACTTAAGCACTTTGTCCATGTTAAACCCAGAGTATAGTCGCTCGCGCATTGCTTTTTAACTTGTAAAAATTCCTCGGGTACTAAGAGTTTAGTCGCTCGCGCATTGCTTTTAAAGTCCGCGGACTTATGCACTTTGTCCATGTTAAACCCAGAGTATAGTCGCTCGCGCATTGCTTTTCAAGTCCGCGGACTTAAGCACTTTGTCCATGTTAAACCCAGAGTATAGTCGCTCGCGCATTGCTTTTCAAGTCCGCGGACTTATGCACTTTGTCCATGTTAAACCCAGAGTATAGTCGCTCGCGCATTGCTTTTCAAGTCCGCGGACTTAAGCACTTTGTCCATGTTAAACCCAGAGTATAGTCGCTCGCGCATTGCTTTTCAAGTCCGCGGACTTAAGCACTTTGTCCATGTTAAACCCAGAGTATAGTCGCTCGCGCATTGCTTTTTAACTTGTAAAAATTCCTCGGGTACTAAGAGTTTAGTCGCTCGCGCATTGCTTTTAAAGTCCGCGGACTTATGCACTTTGTCCATGTTAAACCCAGAGTATAGTCGCTCGCGCATTGCTTTTCAAGTCCGCGGACTTAAGCACTTTGTCCATGTTAAACCCAGAGTATAGTCGCTCGCGCATTGCTTTTCAAGTCCGCGGACTTATGCACTTTGTCCATGTTAAACCCAGAGTATAGTCGCTCGCGCATTGCTTTTCAAGTCCGCGGACTTATGCACTTTGTCCATGTTAAACCCAGAGTATAGTCGCTCGCGCATTGCTTTTCAAGTCCGCGGACTTATGCACTTTGTCCATGTTAAACCCAGAGTATAGTCGCTCGCGCATTGCTTTTTAACTTGTACAAATTCCTCGGGTACTAAGAGTTTAGTCGCTCGCGCATTGCTTTTAAAGTCCGCGGACTTATGCACTTTGTCCATGTTAAACCCAGAGTATAGTCGCTCGCGCATTGCTTTTCAAGTCCGCGGACTTATGCACTTTGTCCATGTTAAACCCAGAGTATAGTCGCTCGCGCATTGCTTTTCAAGTCCGCGGACTTATGCACTTTGTCCATGTTAAACCCAGAGTATAGTCGCTCGCGCATTGCTTTTTAACTTGTAAAAATTCCTCGGGTACTAAGAGTTTAGTCGCTCGCGCATTGCTTTTAAAGTCCGCGGACTTATGCACTTTGTCCATGTTAAACCCAGAGTATAGTCGCTCGCGCATTGCTTTTCAAGTCCGCGGACTTAAGCACTTTGTCCATGTTAAACCCAGAGTATAGTCGCTCGCGCATTGCTTTTCAAGTCCGCGGACTTATGCACTTTGTCCATGTTAAACCCAGAGTATAGTCGCTCGCGCATTGCTTTTCAAGTCCGCGGACTTATGCACTTTGTCCATGTTAAACCCAGAGTATAGTCGCTCGCGCATTGCTTTTCAAGTCCGCGGACTTATGCACTTTGTCCATGTTAAACCCAGAGTATAGTCGCTCGCGCATTGCTTTTTAACTTGTAAAAATTCCTCGGGTACTAAGAGTTTAGTCGCTCGCGCATTGCTTTTCAAGTCCGCGGACTTATGCACTTTGTCCATGTTAAACCCAGAGTATAGTCGCTCGCGCATTGCTTTTCAAGTCCGCGGACTTATGCACTTTGTCCATGTTAAACCCAGAGTATAGTCGCTCGCGCATTGCTTTTCAAGTCCGCGGACTTATGCACTTTGTCCATGTTAAACCCAGAGTATAGTCGCTCGCGCATTGCTTTTCATGTCCGCGGACTTATGCACATTGTCCATGTTAAACCCAGAGTATAGTCGCTCGCGCATTGCTTTTTAACTTGTAAAAATTCCTCGGGTACTAAGAGTTTAGTCGCTCGCGCATTGCTTTTCAAGTCCGCGGACTTATGCACTTTGTCCATGTTAAACCCAGAGTATAGTCGCTCGCGCATTGCTTTTTAACTTGTAAAAATTCCTCGGGTACTAAGAGTTTAGTCGCTCGCGCATTGCTTTTCAAGTCCGCGGACTTATGCACTTTGTCCATGTTAAACCCAGAGTATAGTCGCTCGCGCATTGCTTTTCAAGTCCGCGGACTTATGCACTTTGTCCATGTTAAACCCAGAGTATAGTCGCTCGCGCATTGCTTTTCAAGTCCGCGGACTTATGCACTTTGTCCATGTTAAACCCAGAGTATAGTCGCTCGCGCATTGCTTTTTAACTTGTAAAAAGTCCTCGGGTACTAAGAGTTTAGTCGCTCGCGCATTGCTTTTAAAGTCCGCGGACTTATGCACTTTGTCCATGTTAAACCCAGAGTATAGTCGCTCGCGCATTGCTTTTCAAGTCCGCGGACTTAAGCACTTTGTCCATGTTAAACCCAGAGTATAGTCGCTCGCGCATTGCTTTTCAAGTCCGCGGACTTAAGCACTTTGTCCATGTTACACCCAGAGTATAGTCGCTCGCGCATTGCTTTTCAAGTCCGCGGACTTAAGCACTTTGTCCATGTTAAACCCAGAGTATAGTCGCTCGCGCATTGCTTTTTAACTTGTAAAAATTCCTCGGGTACTAAGAGTTTAGTCGCTCGCGCATTGCTTTTAAAGTCCGCGGACTTATGCACTTTGTCCATGTTAAACCCAGAGTATAGTCGCTCGCGCATTGCTTTTCAAGTCCGCGGACTTAAGCACTTTGTCCATGTTAAACCCAGAGTATAGTCGCTCGCGCATTGCTTTTCAAGTCCGCGGACTTATGCACTTTGTCCATGTTAAACCCAGAGTATAGTCGCTCGCGCATTGCTTTTCAAGTCCGCGGACTTAAGCACTTTGTCCATGTTAAACCCAGAGTATAGTCGCTCGCGCATTGCTTTTCAAGTCCGCGGACTTAAGCACTTTGTCCATGTTAAACCCAGAGTATAGTCGCTCGCGCATTGCTTTTCAAGTCCGCGGACTTAAGCACTTTGTCCATGTTAAACCCAGAGTATAGTCGCTCGCGCATTGCTTTTCAAGTCCGCGGACTTATGCACTTTGTCCATGTTAAACCCAGAGTATAGACGCTCGCGCATTGCTTTTCAAGTCCGCGGACTTATGCACTTTGTCCATGTTAAACCCAGAGTATAGTCGCTCGCGCATTGCTTTTTAACTTGTAAAAATTCCTCGGGTACTAAGAGTTTAGTCGCTCGCGCATTGCTTTTCAAGTCCGCGGACTTATGCACTTTGTCCATGTTAAACCCAGAGTATAGTCGCTCGCGCATTGCTTTTCAAGTCCGCAGACTTAAGCACTTTGTCCATGTTAAACCCAGAGTATAGTCGCTCGCGCATTGCTTTTCAAGTCCGCGGACTTAAGCACTTTGTCCATGTTAAACCCAGAGTATAGTCGCTCGCGCATTGCTTTTCATGTCCGCGGACTTATGCACATTGTCCATGTTAAACCCAGAGTATAGTCGCTCGCGCATTGCTTTTTAACTTGTAAAAATTCCTCGGGTACTAAGAGTTTAGTCGCTCGCGCATTGCTTTTCAAGTCCGCGGACTTATGCACTTTGTCCATGTTAAACCCAGAGTATAGACGCTCGCGCATTGCTTTTCAAGTCCGCGGACTTATGCACTTTGTCCATGTTAAACCCAGAGTATAGTCGCTCGCGCATTGCTTTTTAACTTGTAAAAATTCCTCGGGTACTAAGAGTTTAGTCGCTCGCGCATTGCTTTTCAAGTCCGCGGACTTATGCACTTTGTCCATGTTAAACCCAGAGTATAGTCGCTCGCGCATTGCTTTTCAAGTCCGCGGACTTAAGCACTTTGTCCATGTTAAACCCAGAGTATAGTCGCTCGCGCATTGCTTTTCAAGTCCGCGGACTTATGCACTTTGTCCATGTTAAACCCAGAGTATAGACGCTCGCGCATTGCTTTTCAAGTCCGCGGACTTATGCACTTTGTCCATGTTAAACCCAGAGTATAGTCGCTCGCGCATTGCTTTTTAACTTGTAAAAATTCCTCGGGTACTAAGAGTTTAGTCGCTCGCGCATTGCTTTTCAAGTCCGCGGACTTAAGCACTTTGTCCATGTTAAACCCAGAGTATAGTCGCTCGCGCATTGCTTTTCATGTCCGCGGACTTATGCACATTGTCCATGTTAAACCCAGAGTATAGTCGCTCGCGCATTGCTTTTTAACTTGTAAAAATTCCTCGGGTACTAAGAGTTTAGTCGCTCGCGCATTGCTTTTCAAGTCCGCGGACTTATGCACTTTGTCCATGTTAAACCCAGAGTATAGTCGCTCGCGCATTGCTTTTTAACTTGTAAAAATTCCTCGCGTACTAAGAGTTTAGTCGCTCGCGCATTGCTTTTCAAGTCCGCGGACTTATGCACTTTGTCCATGTTAAACCCAGAGTATAGTCGCTCGCGCATTGCTTTTTAACTTGTAAAAATTCCTCGGGTACTAAGAGCTTAGTCGCTCGCGCATTGCTTTTCAAGTCCGCGGACTTATGCACTTTGTCCATGTTAAACCCAGAGTATAGTCGCTCGCGCATTGCTTTTTAAGTCCGCGGACTTAAGCACTTTGTCCATGTTAAACCCAGAGTATAGTCGCTCGCGCATTGCTTTTCAAGTCCGCGGACTTATGCACTTTGTCCATGTTAAACCCAGAGTATAGTCGCTCGCGCATTGCGTTTCAAGTCCGCGGACTTATGCACTTTGTCCATGTTAAACCCAGAGTATAGTCGCTCGCGCATTGCTTTTCAAGTCCGCGGACTTATGCACTTTGTCCATGTTAAACCCAGAGTATAGTCGCTCGCGCATTGCTTTTTAACTTGTAAAAATTCCTCGGGTACTAAGAGTTTAGTCGCTCGCGCATTGCTTTTAAAGTCCGCGGACTTATGCACTTTGTCCATGTTAAACCCAGAGTATAGTCGCTCGCGCATTGCTTTTCAAGTCCGCGGACTTAAGCACTTTGTCCATGTTAAACCCAGAGTATAGTCGCTCGCGCATTGCTTTTCAAGTCCGCGGACTTATGCACTTTGTCCATGTTAAACCCAGAGTATAGTCGCTCGCGCATTGCTTTTCAAGTCCGCGGACTTATGCACTTTGTCCATGTTAAACCCAGAGTATAGTCGCTCGCGCATTGCTTTTCAAGTCCGCGGACTTATGCACTTTGTCCATGTTAAACCCAGAGTATAGTCGCTCGCGCATTGCTTTTTAACTTGTAAAAATTCCTCGGGTACTAAGAGTTTAGTCGCTCGCGCATTGCTTTTCAAGTCCGCGGACTTATGCACTTTGTCCATGTTAAACCCAGAGTATAGTCGCTCGCGCATTGCTTTTCAAGTCCGCGGACTTATGCACTTTGTCCATGTTAAACCCAGAGTATAGTCGCTCGCGCATTGCTTTTCAAGTCCGCGGACTTATGCACTTTGTCCATGTTAAACCCAGAGTATAGTCGCTCGCGCATTGCTTTTCATGTCCGCGGACTTATGCACATTGTCCATGTTAAACCCAGAGTATAGTCGCTCGCGCATTGCTTTTTAACTTGTAAAAATTCCTCGGGTACTAAGAGTTTAGTCGCTCGCGCATTGCTTTTCAAGTCCGCGGACTTATGCACTTTGTCCATGTTAAACCCAGAGTATAGTCGCTCGCGCATTGCTTTTTAACTTGTAAAAATTCCTCGGGTACTAAGAGTTTAGTCGCTCGCGCATTGCTTTTCAAGTCCGCGGACTTATGCACTTTGTCCATGTTAAACCCAGAGTATAGTCGCTCGCGCATTGCTTTTTAACTTGTAAAAATTCCTCGGGTACTAAGAGCTTAGTCGCTCGCGCATTGCTTTTCAAGTCCGCGGACTTATGCACTTTGTCCATGTTAAACCCAGAGTATAGTCGCTCGCGCATTGCTTTTTAAGTCCGCGGACTTAAGCACTTTGTCCATGTTAAACCCAGAGTATAGTCGCTCGCGCATTGCTTTTTAACTTGTAAAAATTCCTCGGGTACTAAGAGTTTAGTCGCTCGCGCATTGCTTTTCAAGTCCGCGGACTTATGCACTTTGTCCATGTTAAACCCAGAGTATAGTCGCTCGCGCATTGCTTTTCAAGTCCGCGGACTTATGCACTTTGTCCATGTTAAACCCAGAGTATAGTCGCTCGCGCATTGCTTTTCAAGTCCGCGGACTTATGCACTTTGTCCATGTTAAACCCAGAGTATAGTCGCTCGCGCATTGCTTTTCAAGTCCGCGGACTTATGCACTTTGTCCATGTTAAACCCAGAGTATAGTCGCTCGCGCATTGCTTTTTAACTTGTAAAAATTCCTCGGGTACTAAGAGTTTAGTCGCTCGCGCATTGCTTTTAAAGTCCGCGGACTTATGCACTTTGTCCATGTTAAACCCAGAGTATAGTCGCTCGCGCATTGCTTTTCAAGTCCGCGGACTTAAGCACTTTGTCCATGTTAAACCCAGAGTATAGTCGCTCGCGCATTGCTTTTCAAGTCCGCGGACTTATGCACTTTGTCCATGTTAAACCCAGAGTATAGTCGCTCGCGCATTGCTTTTCAAGTCCGCGGACTTATGCACTTTGTCCATGTTAAACCCAGAGTATAGTCGCTCGCGCATTGCTTTTCAAGTCCGCGGACTTATGCACTTTGTCCATGTTAAACCCAGAGTATAGTCGCTCGCGCATTGCTTTTTAACTTGTAAAAATTCCTCGGGTACTAAGAGTTTAGTCGCTCGCGCATTGCTTTTAAAGTCCGCGGACTTATGCACTTTGTCCATGTTAAACCCAGAGTATAGTCGCTCGCGCATTGCTTTTCAAGTCCGCGGACTTATGCACTTTGTCCATGTTAAACCCAGAGTATAGTCGCTCGCGCATTGCTTTTCAAGTCCGCGGACTTATGCACTTTGTCCATGTTAAACCCAGAGTATAGTCGCTCGCGCATTGCTTTTTAACTTGTAAAAATTCCTCGGGTACTAAGAGTTTAGTCGCTCGCGCATTGCTTTTAAAGTCCGCGGACTTATGCACTTTGTCCATGTTAAACCCAGAGTATAGTCGCTCGCGCATTGCTTTTCAAGTCCGCGGACTTAAGCACTTTGTCCATGTTAAACCCAGAGTATAGTCGCTCGCGCATTGCTTTTCAAGTCCGCGGACTTATGCACTTTGTCCATGTTAAACCCAGAGTATAGTCGCTCGCGCATTGCTTTTCAAGTCCGCGGACTTATGCACTTTGTCCATGTTAAACCCAGAGTATAGTCGCTCGCGCATTGCTTTTCAAGTCCGCGGACTTATGCACTTTGTCCATGTTAAACCCAGAGTATAGTCGCTCGCGCATTGCTTTTTAACTTGTAAAAATTCCTCGGGTACTAAGAGTTTAGTCGCTCGCGCATTGCTTTTCAAGTCCGCGGACTTATGCACTTTGTCCATGTTAAACCCAGAGTATAGTCGCTCGCGCATTGCTTTTCAAGTCCGCGGACTTATGCACTTTGTCCATGTTAAACCCAGAGTATAGTCGCTCGCGCATTGCTTTTCAAGTCCGCGGACTTATGCACTTTGTCCATGTTAAACCCAGAGTATAGTCGCTCGCGCATTGCTTTTCATGTCCGCGGACTTATGCACATTGTCCATGTTAAACCCAGAGTATAGTCGCTCGCGCATTGCTTTTTAACTTGTAAAAATTCCTCGGGTACTAAGAGTTTAGTCGCTCGCGCATTGCTTTTCAAGTCCGCGGACTTATGCACTTTGTCCATGTTAAACCCAGAGTATAGTCGCTCGCGCATTGCTTTTTAACTTGTAAAAATTCCTCGGGTACTAAGAGTTTAGTCGCTCGCGCATTGCTTTTCAAGTCCGCGGACTTATGCACTTTGTCCATGTTAAACCCAGAGTATAGTCGCTCGCGCATTGCTTTTCAAGTCCGCGGACTTATGCACTTTGTCCATGTTAAACCCAGAGTATAGTCGCTCGCGCATTGCTTTTCAAGTCCGCGGACTTATGCACTTTGTCCATGTTAAACCCAGAGTATAGTCGCTCGCGCATTGCTTTTTAACTTGTAAAAAGTCCTCGGGTACTAAGAGTTTAGTCGCTCGCGCATTGCTTTTAAAGTCCGCGGACTTATGCACTTTGTCCATGTTAAACCCAGAGTATAGTCGCTCGCGCATTGCTTTTCAAGTCCGCGGACTTAAGCACTTTGTCCATGTTAAACCCAGAGTATAGTCGCTCGCGCATTGCTTTTCAAGTCCGCGGACTTAAGCACTTTGTCCATGTTACACCCAGAGTATAGTCGCTCGCGCATTGCTTTTCAAGTCCGCGGACTTAAGCACTTTGTCCATGTTAAACCCAGAGTATAGTCGCTCGCGCATTGCTTTTTAACTTGTAAAAATTCCTCGGGTACTAAGAGTTTAGTCGCTCGCGCATTGCTTTTAAAGTCCGCGGACTTATGCACTTTGTCCATGTTAAACCCAGAGTATAGTCGCTCGCGCATTGCTTTTCAAGTCCGCGGACTTAAGCACTTTGTCCATGTTAAACCCAGAGTATAGTCGCTCGCGCATTGCTTTTCAAGTCCGCGGACTTATGCACTTTGTCCATGTTAAACCCAGAGTATAGTCGCTCGCGCATTGCTTTTCAAGTCCGCGGACTTAAGCACTTTGTCCATGTTAAACCCAGAGTATAGTCGCTCGCGCATTGCTTTTCAAGTCCGCGGACTTAAGCACTTTGTCCATGTTAAACCCAGAGTATAGTCGCTCGCGCATTGCTTTTCAAGTCCGCGGACTTAAGCACTTTGTCCATGTTAAACCCAGAGTATAGTCGCTCGCGCATTGCTTTTCAAGTCCGCGGACTTATGCACTTTGTCCATGTTAAACCCAGAGTATAGACGCTCGCGCATTGCTTTTCAAGTCCGCGGACTTATGCACTTTGTCCATGTTAAACCCAGAGTATAGTCGCTCGCGCATTGCTTTTTAACTTGTAAAAATTCCTCGGGTACTAAGAGTTTAGTCGCTCGCGCATTGCTTTTCAAGTCCGCGGACTTATGCACTTTGTCCATGTTAAACCCAGAGTATAGTCGCTCGCGCATTGCTTTTCAAGTCCGCGGACTTAAGCACTTTGTCCATGTTAAACCCAGAGTATAGTCGCTCGCGCATTGCTTTTCAAGTCCGCGGACTTATGCACTTTGTCCATGTTAAACCCAGAGTATAGTCGCTCGCGCATTGCTTTTCAAGTCCGCGGACTTATGCACTTTGTCCATGTTAAACCCAGAGTATAGTCGCTCGCGCATTGCTTTTTAACTTGTAAAAATTCCTCGGGTACTAAGAGTTTAGTCGCTCGCGCATTGCTTTTCAAGTCCGCGGACTTATGCACTTTGTCCATGTTAAACCCAGAGTATAGTCGCTCGCGCATTGCTTTTCAAGTCCGCGGACTTATGCACTTTGTCCATGTTAAACCCAGAGTATAGTCGCTCGCGCATTGCTTTTCAAGTCCGCGGACTTATGCACTTTGTCCATGTTAAACCCAGAGTATAGTCGCTCGCGCATTGCTTTTCATGTCCGCGGACTTATGCACATTGTCCATGTTAAACCCAGAGTATAGTCGCTCGCGCATTGCTTTTTAACTTGTAAAAATTCCTCGGGTACTAAGAGTTTAGTCGCTCGCGCATTGCTTTTCAAGTCCGCGGACTTATGCACTTTGTCCATGTTAAACCCAGAGTATAGTCGCTCGCGCATTGCTTTTTAACTTGTAAAAATTCCTCGGGTACTAAGAGTTTAGTCGCTCGCGCATTGCTTTTCAAGTCCGCGGACTTATGCACTTTGTCCATGTTAAACCCAGAGTATAGTCGCTCGCGCATTGCTTTTAACTTGTAAAAATTCCTCGGGTACTAAGAGCTTAGTCGCTCGCGCATTGCTTTTCAAGTCCGCGGACTTATGCACTTTGTCCATGTTAAACCCAGAGTATAGTCGCTCGCGCATTGCTTTTAAGTCCGCGGACTTAAGCACTTTGTCCATGTTAAACCCAGAGTATAGTCGCTCGCGCATTGCTTTTTAACTTGTAAAAATTCCTCGGGTACTAAGAGTTTAGTCGCTCGCGCATTGCTTTTCAAGTCCGCGGACTTATGCACTTTGTCCATGTTAAACCCAGAGTATAGTCGCTCGCGCATTGCTTTTCAAGTCCGCGGACTTATGCACTTTGTCCATGTTAAACCCAGAGTATAGTCGCTCGCGCATTGCTTTTCAAGTCCGCGGACTTATGCACTTTGTCCATGTTAAACCCAGAGTATAGTCGCTCGCGCATTGCTTTTCAAGTCCGCGGACTTATGCACTTTGTCCATGTTAAACCCAGAGTATAGTCGCTCGCGCATTGCTTTTTAACTTGTAAAAATTCCTCGGGTACTAAGAGTTTAGTCGCTCGCGCATTGCTTTTAAAGTCCGCGGACTTATGCACTTTGTCCATGTTAAACCCAGAGTATAGTCGCTCGCGCATTGCTTTTCAAGTCCGCGGACTTAAGCACTTTGTCCATGTTAAACCCAGAGTATAGTCGCTCGCGCATTGCTTTTCAAGTCCGCGGACTTATGCACTTTGTCCATGTTAAACCCAGAGTATAGTCGCTCGCGCATTGCTTTTCAAGTCCGCGGACTTATGCACTTTGTCCATGTTAAACCCAGAGTATAGTCGCTCGCGCATTGCTTTTCAAGTCCGCGGACTTATGCACTTTGTCCATGTTAAACCCAGAGTATAGTCGCTCGCGCATTGCTTTTTAACTTGTAAAAATTCCTCGGGTACTAAGAGTTTAGTCGCTCGCGCATTGCTTTTAAAGTCCGCGGACTTATGCACTTTGTCCATGTTAAACCCAGAGTATAGTCGCTCGCGCATTGCTTTTCAAGTCCGCGGACTTATGCACTTTGTCCATGTTAAACCCAGAGTATAGTCGCTCGCGCATTGCTTTTCAAGTCCGCGGACTTATGCACTTTGTCCATGTTAAACCCAGAGTATAGTCGCTCGCGCATTGCTTTTTAACTTGTAAAAATTCCTCGGGTACTAAGAGTTTAGTCGCTCGCGCATTGCTTTTAAGTCCGCGGACTTATGCACTTTGTCCATGTTAAACCCAGAGTATAGTCGCTCGCGCATTGCTTTTCAAGTCCGCGGACTTAAGCACTTTGTCCATGTTAAACCCAGAGTATAGTCGCTCGCGCATTGCTTTTCAAGTCCGCGGACTTATGCACTTTGTCCATGTTAAACCCAGAGTATAGTCGCTCGCGCATTGCTTTTCAAGTCCGCGGACTTATGCACTTTGTCCATGTTAAACCTAGAGTATAGTCGCTCGCGCATTGCTTTTCAAGTCCGCGGACTTATGCACTTTGTCCATGTTAAACCCAGAGTATAGTCGCTCGCGCATTGCTTTTTAACTTGTAAAAATTCCTCGGGTACTAAGAGTTTAGTCGCTCGCGCATTGCTTTTCAAGTCCGCGGACTTATGCACTTTGTCCATGTTAAACCCAGAGTATAGTCGCTCGCGCATTGCTTTTCAAGTCCGCGGACTTATGCACTTTGTCCATGTTAAACCCAGAGTATAGTCGCTCGCGCATTGCTTTTCAAGTCCGCGGACTTATGCACTTTGTCCATGTTAAACCCAGAGTATAGTCGCTCGCGCATTGCTTTTATGTCCGCGGACTTATGCACATTGTCCATGTTAAACCCAGAGTATAGTCGCTCGCGCATTGCTTTTTAACTTGTAAAAATTCCTCGGGTACTAAGAGTTTAGTCGCTCGCGCATTGCTTTTCAAGTCCGCGGACTTATGCACTTTGTCCATGTTAAACCCAGAGTATAGTCGCTCGCGCATTGCTTTTTCACTTGTAAAAATTCCTCGGGTACTAAGAGTTTAGTCGCTCGCGCATTGCTTTTCAAGTCCGCGGACTTATGCACTTTGTCCATGTTAAACCCAGAGTATAGTCGCTCGCGCATTGCTTTTCAAGTCCGCGGACTTATGCACTTTGTCCATGTTAAACCCAGAGTATAGTCGCTCGCGCATTGCTTTTCAAGTCCGCGGACTTATGCACTTTGTCCATGTTAAACCCAGAGTATAGTCGCTCGCGCATTGCTTTTTAACTTGTAAAAAGTCCTCGGGTACTAAGAGTTTAGTCGCTCGCGCATTGCTTTTAAAGTCCGCGGACTTATGCACTTTGTCCATGTTAAACCCAGAGTATAGTCGCTCGCGCATTGCTTTTCAAGTCCGCGGACTTAAGCACTTTGTCCATGTTAAACCCAGAGTATAGTCGCTCGCGCATTGCTTTTCAAGTCCGCGGACTTAAGCACTTTGTCCATGTTACACCCAGAGTATAGTCGCTCGCGCATTGCTTTTCAAGTCCGCGGACTTAAGCACTTTGTCCATGTTAAACCCAGAGTATAGTCGCTCGCGCATTGCTTTTTAACTTGTAAAAATTCCTCGGGTACTAAGAGTTTAGTCGCTCGCGCATTGCTTTTAAAGTCCGCGGACTTATGCACTTTGTCCATGTTGAACCCAGAGTATAGTCGCTCGCGCATTGCTTTTCAAGTCCGCGGACTTAAGCACTTTGTCCATGTTAAACCCAGAGTATAGTCGCTCGCGCATTGCTTTTCAAGTCCGCGGACTTATGCACTTTGTCCATGTTAAACCCAGAGTATAGTCGCTCGCGCATTGCTTTTCAAGTCCGCGGACTTAAGCACTTTGTCCATGTTAAACCCAGAGTATAGTCGCTCGCGCATTGCTTTTCAAGTCCGCGGACTTAAGCACTTTGTCCATGTTAAACCCAGAGTATAGTCGCTCGCGCATTGCTTTTCAAGTCCGCGGACTTAAGCACTTTGTCCATGTTAAACCCAGAGTATAGTCGCTCGCGCATTGCTTTTCAAGTCCGCGGACTTATGCACTTTGTCCATGTTAAACCAGAGTATAGACGCTCGCGCATTGCTTTTCAAGTCCGCGGACTTATGCACTTTGTCCATGTTAAACCCAGAGTATAGTCGCTCGCGCATTGCTTTTTAACTTGTAAAAATTCCTCGGGTACTAAGAGTTTAGTCGCTCGCGCATTGCTTTTCAAGTCCGCGGACTTATGCACTTTGTCCATGTTAAACCCAGAGTATAGTCGCTCGCGCATTGCTTTTCAAGTCCGCGGACTTAAGCACTTTGTCCATGTTAAACCCAGAGTATAGTCGCTCGCGCATTGCTTTTCATGTCCGCGGACTTATGCACATTGTCCATGTTAAACCCAGAGTATAGTCGCTCGCGCATTGCTTTTTAACTTGTAAAAATTCCTCGGGTACTAAGAGTTTAGTCGCTCGCGCATTGCTTTTCAAGTCCGCGGACTTATGCACTTTGTCCATGTTAAACCCAGAGTATAGACGCTCGCGCATTGCTTTTCAAGTCCGCGGACTTATGCACTTTGTCCATGTTAAACCCAGAGTATAGTCGCTCGCGCATTGCTTTTTAACTTGTAAAAATTCCTCGGGTACTAAGAGTTTAGTCGCTCGCGCATTGCTTTTCAAGTCCGCGGACTTATGCACTTTGTCCATGTTAAACCCAGAGTATAGTCGCTCGCGCATTGCTTTTCAAGTCCGCGGACTTAAGCACTTTGTCCATGTTAAACCCAGAGTATAGTCGCTCGCGCATTGCTTTTCAAGTCCGCGGACTTATGCACTTTGTCCATGTTAAACCCAGAGTATAGACGCTCGCGCATTGCTTTTCAAGTCCGCGGACTTATGCACTTTGTCCATGTTAAACCCAGAGTATAGTCGCTCGCGCATTGCTTTTTAACTTGTAAAAATTCCTCGGGTACTAAGAGTTTAGTCGCTCGCGCATTGCTTTTCAAGTCCGCGGACTTAAGCACTTTGTCCATGTTAAACCCAGAGTATAGTCGCTCGCGCATTGCTTTTCATGTCCGCGGACTTATGCACATTGTCCATGTTAAACCCAGAGTATAGTCGCTCGCGCATTGCTTTTTAACTTGTAAAAATTCCTCGGGTACTAAGAGTTTAGTCGCTCGCGCATTGCTTTTCAAGTCCGCGGACTTATGCACTTTGTCCATGTTAAACCCAGAGTATAGTCGCTCGCGCATTGCTTTTTAACTTGTAAAAATTCCTCGCGTACTAAGAGTTTAGTCGCTCGCGCATTGCTTTTCAAGTCCGCGGACTTATGCACTTTGTCCATGTTAAACCCAGAGTATAGTCGCTCGCGCATTGCTTTTTAACTTGTAAAAATTCCTCGGGTACTAAGAGCTTAGTCGCTCGCGCATTGCTTTTCAAGTCCGCGGACTTATGCACTTTGTCCATGTTAAACCCAGAGTATAGTCGCTCGCGCATTGCTTTTTAAGTCCGCGGACTTAAGCACTTTGTCCATGTTAAACCCAGAGTATAGTCGCTCGCGCATTGCTTTTCAAGTCCGCGGACTTATGCACTTTGTCCATGTTAAACCCAGAGTATAGTCGCTCGCGCATTGCTTTTCAAGTCCGCGGACTTATGCACTTTGTCCATGTTAAACCCAGAGTATAGTCGCTCGCGCATTGCTTTTCAAGTCCGCGGACTTATGCACTTTGTCCATGTTAAACCCAGAGTATAGTCGCTCGCGCATTGCTTTTTAACTTGTAAAAATTCCTCGGGTACTAAGAGTTTAGTCGCTCGCGCATTGCTTTTCAAGTCCGCGGACTTATGCACTTTGTCCATGTTAAACCCAGAGTATAGTCGCTCGCGCATTGCTTTTCAAGTCCGCGGACTTAAGCACTTTGTCCATGTTAAACCCAGAGTATAGTCGCTCGCGCATTGCTTTTCAAGTCCGCGGACTTATGCACTTTGTCCATGTTAAACCCAGAGTATAGTCGCTCGCGCATTGCTTTTCAAGTCCGCGGACTTATGCACTTTGTCCATGTTAAACCCAGAGTATAGTCGCTCGCGCATTGCTTTTCAAGTCCGCGGACTTATGCACTTTGTCCATGTTAAACCCAGAGTATAGTCGCTCGCGCATTGCTTTTTAACTTGTAAAAATTCCTCGGGTACTAAGAGTTTAGTCGCTCGCGCATTGCTTTTCAAGTCCGCGGACTTATGCACTTTGTCCATGTTAAACCCAGAGTATAGTCGCTCGCGCATTGCTTTTCAAGTCCGCGGACTTATGCACTTTGTCCATGTTAAACCCAGAGTATAGTCGCTCGCGCATTGCTTTTCAAGTCCGCGGACTTATGCACTTTGTCCATGTTAAACCCAGAGTATAGTCGCTCGCGCATTGCTTTTCATGTCCGCGGACTTATGCACATTGTCCATGTTAAACCCAGAGTATAGTCGCTCGCGCATTGCTTTTTAACTTGTAAAAATTCCTCGGGTACTAAGAGTTTAGTCGCTCGCGCATTGCTTTTCAAGTCCGCGGACTTATGCACTTTGTCCATGTTAAACCCAGAGTATAGTCGCTCGCGCATTGCTTTTTAACTTGTAAAAATTCCTCGGGTACTAAGAGTTTAGTCGCTCGCGCATTGCTTTTCAAGTCCGCGGACTTATGCACTTTGTCCATGTTAAACCCAGAGTATAGTCGCTCGCGCATTGCTTTTTAACTTGTAAAAATTCCTCGGGTACTAAGAGCTTAGTCGCTCGCGCATTGCTTTTCAAGTCCGCGGACTTATGCACTTTGTCCATGTTAAACCCAGAGTATAGTCGCTCGCGCATTGCTTTTTAAGTCCGCGGACTTAAGCACTTTGTCCATGTTAAACCCAGAGTATAGTCGCTCGCGCATTGCTTTTTAACTTGTAAAAATTCCTCGGGTACTAAGAGTTTAGTCGCTCGCGCATTGCTTTTCAAGTCCGCGGACTTATGCACTTTGTCCATGTTAAACCCAGAGTATAGTCGCTCGCGCATTGCTTTTCAAGTCCGCGGACTTATGCACTTTGTCCATGTTAAACCCAGAGTATAGTCGCTCGCGCATTGCTTTTCAAGTCCGCGGACTTATGCACTTTGTCCATGTTAAACCCAGAGTATAGTCGCTCGCGCATTGCTTTTCAAGTCCGCGGACTTATGCACTTTGTCCATGTTAAACCCAGAGTATAGTCGCTCGCGCATTGCTTTTTAACTTGTAAAAATTCCTCGGGTACTAAGAGTTTAGTCGCTCGCGCATTGCTTTTAAAGTCCGCGGACTTATGCACTTTGTCCATGTTAAACCCAGAGTATAGTCGCTCGCGCATTGCTTTTCAAGTCCGCGGACTTAAGCACTTTGTCCATGTTAAACCCAGAGTATAGTCGCTCGCGCATTGCTTTTCAAGTCCGCGGACTTATGCACTTTGTCCATGTTAAACCCAGAGTATAGTCGCTCGCGCATTGCTTTTCAAGTCCGCGGACTTATGCACTTTGTCCATGTTAAACCCAGAGTATAGTCGCTCGCGCATTGCTTTTCAAGTCCGCGGACTTATGCACTTTGTCCATGTTAAACCCAGAGTATAGTCGCTCGCGCATTGCTTTTTAACTTGTACAAATTCCTCGGGTACTAAGAGTTTAGTCGCTCGCGCATTGCTTTTAAAGTCCGCGGACTTATGCACTTTGTCCATGTTAAACCCAGAGTATAGTCGCTCGCGCATTGCTTTTCAAGTCCGCGGACTTATGCACTTTGTCCATGTTAAACCCAGAGTATAGTCGCTCGCGCATTGCTTTTCAAGTCCGCGGACTTATGCACTTTGTCCATGTTAAACCCAGAGTATAGTCGCTCGCGCATTGCTTTTTAACTTGTAAAAATTCCTCGGGTACTAAGAGTTTAGTCGCTCGCGCATTGCTTTTAAAGTCCGCGGACTTATGCACTTTGTCCATGTTAAACCCAGAGTATAGTCGCTCGCGCATTGCTTTTCAAGTCCGCGGACTTAAGCACTTTGTCCATGTTAAACCCAGAGTATAGTCGCTCGCGCATTGCTTTTCAAGTCCGCGGACTTATGCACTTTGTCCATGTTAAACCCAGAGTATAGTCGCTCGCGCATTGCTTTTCAAGTCCGCGGACTTATGCACTTTGTCCATGTTAAACCCAGAGTATAGTCGCTCGCGCATTGCTTTTCAAGTCCGCGGACTTATGCACTTTGTCCATGTTAAACCCAGAGTATAGTCGCTCGCGCATTGCTTTTTAACTTGTAAAAATTCCTCGGGTACTAAGAGTTTAGTCGCTCGCGCATTGCTTTTCAAGTCCGCGGACTTATGCACTTTGTCCATGTTAAACCCAGAGTATAGTCGCTCGCGCATTGCTTTTCAAGTCCGCGGACTTATGCACTTTGTCCATGTTAAACCCAGAGTATAGTCGCTCGCGCATTGCTTTTCAAGTCCGCGGACTTATGCACTTTGTCCATGTTAAACCCAGAGTATAGTCGCTCGCGCATTGCTTTTCATGTCCGCGGACTTATGCACATTGTCCATGTTAAACCCAGAGTATAGTCGCTCGCGCATTGCTTTTTAACTTGTAAAAATTCCTCGGGTACTAAGAGTTTAGTCGCTCGCGCATTGCTTTTCAAGTCCGCGGACTTATGCACTTTGTCCATGTTAAACCCAGAGTATAGTCGCTCGCGCATTGCTTTTTAACTTGTAAAAATTCCTCGGGTACTAAGAGTTTAGTCGCTCGCGCATTGCTTTTCAAGTCCGCGGACTTATGCACTTTGTCCATGTTAAACCCAGAGTATAGTCGCTCGCGCATTGCTTTTCAAGTCCGCGGACTTATGCACTTTGTCCATGTTAAACCCAGAGTATAGTCGCTCGCGCATTGCTTTTCAAGTCCGCGGACTTATGCACTTTGTCCATGTTAAACCCAGAGTATAGTCGCTCGCGCATTGCTTTTTAACTTGTAAAAAGTCCTCGGGTACTAAGAGTTTAGTCGCTCGCGCATTGCTTTTAAAGTCCGCGGACTTATGCACTTTGTCCATGTTAAACCCAGAGTATAGTCGCTCGCGCATTGCTTTTCAAGTCCGCGGACTTAAGCACTTTGTCCATGTTAAACCCAGAGTATAGTCGCTCGCGCATTGCTTTTCAAGTCCGCGGACTTAAGCACTTTGTCCATGTTACACCCAGAGTATAGTCGCTCGCGCATTGCTTTTCAAGTCCGCGGACTTAAGCACTTTGTCCATGTTAAACCCAGAGTATAGTCGCTCGCGCATTGCTTTTTAACTTGTAAAAATTCCTCGGGTACTAAGAGTTTAGTCGCTCGCGCATTGCTTTTAAAGTCCGCGGACTTATGCACTTTGTCCATGTTAAACCCAGAGTATAGTCGCTCGCGCATTGCTTTTCAAGTCCGCGGACTTAAGCACTTTGTCCATGTTAAACCCAGAGTATAGTCGCTCGCGCATTGCTTTTCAAGTCCGCGGACTTATGCACTTTGTCCATGTTAAACCCAGAGTATAGTCGCTCGCGCATTGCTTTTCAAGTCCGCGGACTTAAGCACTTTGTCCATGTTAAACCCAGAGTATAGTCGCTCGCGCATTGCTTTTCAAGTCCGCGGACTTAAGCACTTTGTCCATGTTAAACCCAGAGTATAGTCGCTCGCGCATTGCTTTTCAAGTCCGCGGACTTAAGCACTTTGTCCATGTTAAACCCAGAGTATAGTCGCTCGCGCATTGCTTTTCAAGTCCGCGGACTTATGCACTTTGTCCATGTTAAACCCAGAGTATAGACGCTCGCGCATTGCTTTTCAAGTCCGCGGACTTATGCACTTTGTCCATGTTAAACCCAGAGTATAGTCGCTCGCGCATTGCTTTTTAACTTGTAAAAATTCCTCGGGTACTAAGAGTTTAGTCGCTCGCGCATTGCTTTTCAAGTCCGCGGACTTATGCACTTTGTCCATGTTAAACCCAGAGTATAGTCGCTCGCGCATTGCTTTTCAAGTCCGCGGACTTAAGCACTTTGTCCATGTTAAACCCAGAGTATAGTCGCTCGCGCATTGCTTTTCAAGTCCGCGGACTTAAGCACTTTGTCCATGTTAAACCCAGAGTATAGTCGCTCGCGCATTGCTTTTCATGTCCGCGGACTTATGCACATTGTCCATGTTAAACCCAGAGTATAGTCGCTCGCGCATTGCTTTTTAACTTGTAAAAATTCCTCGGGTACTAAGAGTTTAGTCGCTCGCGCATTGCTTTTCAAGTCCGCGGACTTATGCACTTTGTCCATGTTAAACCCAGAGTATAGACGCTCGCGCATTGCTTTTCAAGTCCGCGGACTTATGCACTTTGTCCATGTTAAACCCAGAGTATAGTCGCTCGCGCATTGCTTTTTAACTTGTAAAAATTCCTCGGGTACTAAGAGTTTAGTCGCTCGCGCATTGCTTTTCAAGTCCGCGGACTTATGCACTTTGTCCATGTTAAACCCAGAGTATAGTCGCTCGCGCATTGCTTTTCAAGTCCGCGGACTTAAGCACTTTGTCCATGTTAAACCCAGAGTATAGTCGCTCGCGCATTGCTTTTCAAGTCCGCGGACTTATGCACTTTGTCCATGTTAAACCCAGAGTATAGACGCTCGCGCATTGCTTTTCAAGTCCGCGGACTTATGCACTTTGTCCATGTTAAACCCAGAGTATAGTCGCTCGCGCATTGCTTTTTAACTTGTAAAAATTCCTCGGGTACTAAGAGTTTAGTCGCTCGCGCATTGCTTTTCAAGTCCGCGGACTTAAGCACTTTGTCCATGTTAAACCCAGAGTATAGTCGCTCGCGCATTGCTTTTCATGTCCGCGGACTTATGCACATTGTCCATGTTAAACCCAGAGTATAGTCGCTCGCGCATTGCTTTTTAACTTGTAAAAATTCCTCGGGTACTAAGAGTTTAGTCGCTCGCGCATTGCTTTTCAAGTCCGCGGACTTATGCACTTTGTCCATGTTAAACCCAGAGTATAGTCGCTCGCGCATTGCTTTTTAACTTGTAAAAATTCCTCGCGTACTAAGAGTTTAGTCGCTCGCGCATTGCTTTTCAAGTCCGCGGACTTATGCACTTTGTCCATGTTAAACCCAGAGTATAGTCGCTCGCGCATTGCTTTTTAACTTGTAAAAATTCCTCGGGTACTAAGAGCTTAGTCGCTCGCGCATTGCTTTTCAAGTCCGCGGACTTATGCACTTTGTCCATGTTAAACCCAGAGTATAGTCGCTCGCGCATTGCTTTTTAAGTCCGCGGACTTAAGCACTTTGTCCATGTTAAACCCAGAGTATAGTCGCTCGCGCATTGCTTTTCAAGTCCGCGGACTTATGCACTTTGTCCATGTTAAACCCAGAGTATAGTCGCTCGCGCATTGCTTTTCAAGTCCGCGGACTTATGCACTTTGTCCATGTTAAACCCAGAGTATAGTCGCTCGCGCATTGCTTTTCAAGTCCGCGGACTTATGCACTTTGTCCATGTTAAACCCAGAGTATAGTCGCTCGCGCATTGCTTTTTAACTTGTAAAAATTCCTCGGGTACTAAGAGTTTAGTCGCTCGCGCATTGCTTTTAAAGTCCGCGGACTTATGCACTTTGTCCATGTTAAACCCAGAGTATAGTCGCTCGCGCATTGCTTTTCAAGTCCGCGGACTTAAGCACTTTGTCCATGTTAAACCCAGAGTATAGTCGCTCGCGCATTGCTTTTCAAGTCCGCGGACTTATGCACTTTGTCCATGTTAAACCCAGAGTATAGTCGCTCGCGCATTGCTTTTCAAGTCCGCGGACTTATGCACTTTGTCCATGTTAAACCCAGAGTATAGTCGCTCGCGCATTGCTTTTCAAGTCCGCGGACTTATGCACTTTGTCCATGTTAAACCCAGAGTATAGTCGCTCGCGCATTGCTTTTTAACTTGTAAAAATTCCTCGGGTACTAAGAGTTTAGTCGCTCGCGCATTGCTTTTCAAGTCCGCGGACTTATGCACTTTGTCCATGTTAAACCCAGAGTATAGTCGCTCGCGCATTGCTTTTCAAGTCCGCGGACTTATGCACTTTGTCCATGTTAAACCCAGAGTATAGTCGCTCGCGCATTGCTTTTCAAGTCCGCGGACTTATGCACTTTGTCCATGTTAAACCCAGAGTATAGTCGCTCGCGCATTGCTTTTCATGTCCGCGGACTTATGCACATTGTCCATGTTAAACCCAGAGTATAGTCGCTCGCGCATTGCTTTTTAACTTGTAAAAATTCCTCGGGTACTAAGAGTTTAGTCGCTCGCGCATTGCTTTTCAAGTCCGCGGACTTATGCACTTTGTCCATGTTAAACCCAGAGTATAGTCGCTCGCGCATTGCTTTTTAACTTGTAAAAATTCCTCGGGTACTAAGAGTTTAGTCGCTCGCGCATTGCTTTTCAAGTCCGCGGACTTATGCACTTTGTCCATGTTAAACCCAGAGTATAGTCGCTCGCGCATTGCTTTTTAACTTGTAAAAATTCCTCGGGTACTAAGAGCTTAGTCGCTCGCGCATTGCTTTTCAAGTCCGCGGACTTATGCACTTTGTCCATGTTAAACCCAGAGTATAGTCGCTCGCGCATTGCTTTTTAAGTCCGCGGACTTAAGCACTTTGTCCATGTTAAACCCAGAGTATAGTCGCTCGCGCATTGCTTTTTAACTTGTAAAAATTCCTCGGGTACTAAGAGTTTAGTCGCTCGCGCATTGCTTTTCAAGTCCGCGGACTTATGCACTTTGTCCATGTTAAACCCAGAGTATAGTCGCTCGCGCATTGCTTTTCAAGTCCGCGGACTTATGCACTTTGTCCATGTTAAACCCAGAGTATAGTCGCTCGCGCATTGCTTTTCAAGTCCGCGGACTTATGCACTTTGTCCATGTTAAACCCAGAGTATAGTCGCTCGCGCATTGCTTTTCAAGTCCGCGGACTTATGCACTTTGTCCATGTTAAACCCAGAGTATAGTCGCTCGCGCATTGCTTTTTAACTTGTAAAAATTCCTCGGGTACTAAGAGTTTAGTCGCTCGCGCATTGCTTTTAAAGTCCGCGGACTTATGCACTTTGTCCATGTTAAACCCAGAGTATAGTCGCTCGCGCATTGCTTTTCAAGTCCGCGGACTTAAGCACTTTGTCCATGTTAAACCCAGAGTATAGTCGCTCGCGCATTGCTTTTCAAGTCCGCGGACTTATGCACTTTGTCCATGTTAAACCCAGAGTATAGTCGCTCGCGCATTGCTTTTCAAGTCCGCGGACTTATGCACTTTGTCCATGTTAAACCCAGAGTATAGTCGCTCGCGCATTGCTTTTCAAGTCCGCGGACTTATGCACTTTGTCCATGTTAAACCCAGAGTATAGTCGCTCGCGCATTGCTTTTTAACTTGTAAAAATTCCTCGGGTACTAAGAGTTTAGTCGCTCGCGCATTGCTTTTAAAGTCCGCGGACTTATGCACTTTGTCCATGTTAAACCCAGAGTATAGTCGCTCGCGCATTGCTTTTCAAGTCCGCGGACTTATGCACTTTGTCCATGTTAAACCCAGAGTATAGTCGCTCGCGCATTGCTTTTCAAGTCCGCGGACTTATGCACTTTGTCCATGTTAAACCCAGAGTATAGTCGCTCGCGCATTGCTTTTTAACTTGTAAAAATTCCTCGGGTACTAAGAGTTTAGTCGCTCGCGCATTGCTTTTAAAGTCCGCGGACTTATGCACTTTGTCCATGTTAAACCCAGAGTATAGTCGCTCGCGCATTGCTTTTCAAGTCCGCGGACTTAAGCACTTTGTCCATGTTAAACCCAGAGTATAGTCGCTCGCGCATTGCTTTTCAAGTCCGCGGACTTATGCACTTTGTCCATGTTAAACCCAGAGTATAGTCGCTCGCGCATTGCTTTTCAAGTCCGCGGACTTATGCACTTTGTCCATGTTAAACCCAGAGTATAGTCGCTCGCGCATTGCTTTTCAAGTCCGCGGACTTATGCACTTTGTCCATGTTAAACCCAGAGTATAGTCGCTCGCGCATTGCTTTTTAACTTGTAAAAATTCCTCGGGTACTAAGAGTTTAGTCGCTCGCGCATTGCTTTTCAAGTCCGCGGACTTATGCACTTTGTCCATGTTAAACCCAGAGTATAGTCGCTCGCGCATTGCTTTTCAAGTCCGCGGACTTATGCACTTTGTCCATGTTAAACCCAGAGTATAGTCGCTCGCGCATTGCTTTTCAAGTCCGCGGACTTATGCACTTTGTCCATGTTAAACCCAGAGTATAGTCGCTCGCGCATTGCTTTTCATGTCCGCGGACTTATGCACATTGTCCATGTTAAACCCAGAGTATAGTCGCTCGCGCATTGCTTTTTAACTTGTAAAAATTCCTCGGGTACTAAGAGTTTAGTCGCTCGCGCATTGCTTTTCAAGTCCGCGGACTTATGCACTTTGTCCATGTTAAACCCAGAGTATAGTCGCTCGCGCATTGCTTTTTAACTTGTAAAAATTCCTCGGGTACTAAGAGTTTAGTCGCTCGCGCATTGCTTTTCAAGTCCGCGGACTTATGCACTTTGTCCATGTTAAACCCAGAGTATAGTCGCTCGCGCATTGCTTTTCAAGTCCGCGGACTTATGCACTTTGTCCATGTTAAACCCAGAGTATAGTCGCTCGCGCATTGCTTTTCAAGTCCGCGGACTTATGCACTTTGTCCATGTTAAACCCAGAGTATAGTCGCTCGCGCATTGCTTTTTAACTTGTAAAAAGTCCTCGGGTACTAAGAGTTTAGTCGCTCGCGCATTGCTTTTAAAGTCCGCGGACTTATGCACTTTGTCCATGTTAAACCCAGAGTATAGTCGCTCGCGCATTGCTTTTCAAGTCCGCGGACTTAAGCACTTTGTCCATGTTAAACCCAGAGTATAGTCGCTCGCGCATTGCTTTTCAAGTCCGCGGACTTAAGCACTTTGTCCATGTTACACCCAGAGTATAGTCGCTCGCGCATTGCTTTTCAAGTCCGCGGACTTAAGCACTTTGTCCATGTTAAACCCAGAGTATAGTCGCTCGCGCATTGCTTTTTAACTTGTAAAAATTCCTCGGGTACTAAGAGTTTAGTCGCTCGCGCATTGCTTTTAAAGTCCGCGGACTTATGCACTTTGTCCATGTTAAACCCAGAGTATAGTCGCTCGCGCATTGCTTTTCAAGTCCGCGGACTTAAGCACTTTGTCCATGTTAAACCCAGAGTATAGTCGCTCGCGCATTGCTTTTCAAGTCCGCGGACTTATGCACTTTGTCCATGTTAAACCCAGAGTATAGTCGCTCGCGCATTGCTTTTCAAGTCCGCGGACTTAAGCACTTTGTCCATGTTAAACCCAGAGTATAGTCGCTCGCGCATTGCTTTTCAAGTCCGCGGACTTAAGCACTTTGTCCATGTTAAACCCAGAGTATAGTCGCTCGCGCATTGCTTTTCAAGTCCGCGGACTTAAGCACTTTGTCCATGTTAAACCCAGAGTATAGTCGCTCGCGCATTGCTTTTCAAGTCCGCGGACTTATGCACTTTGTCCATGTTAAACCCAGAGTATAGACGCTCGCGCATTGCTTTTCAAGTCCGCGGACTTATGCACTTTGTCCATGTTAAACCCAGAGTATAGTCGCTCGCGCATTGCTTTTTAACTTGTAAAAATTCCTCGGGTACTAAGAGTTTAGTCGCTCGCGCATTGCTTTTCAAGTCCGCGGACTTATGCACTTTGTCCATGTTAAACCCAGAGTATAGTCGCTCGCGCATTGCTTTTCAAGTCCGCGGACTTAAGCACTTTGTCCATGTTAAACCCAGAGTATAGTCGCTCGCGCATTGCTTTTCAAGTCCGCGGACTTAAGCACTTTGTCCATGTTAAACCCAGAGTATAGTCGCTCGCGCATTGCTTTTCATGTCCGCGGACTTATGCACATTGTCCATGTTAAACCCAGAGTATAGTCGCTCGCGCATTGCTTTTTAACTTGTAAAAATTCCTCGGGTACTAAGAGTTTAGTCGCTCGCGCATTGCTTTTCAAGTCCGCGGACTTATGCACTTTGTCCATGTTAAACCCAGAGTATAGACGCTCGCGCATTGCTTTTCAAGTCCGCGGACTTATGCACTTTGTCCATGTTAAACCCAGAGTATAGTCGCTCGCGCATTGCTTTTTAACTTGTAAAAATTCCTCGGGTACTAAGAGTTTAGTCGCTCGCGCATTGCTTTTCAAGTCCGCGGACTTATGCACTTTGTCCATGTTAAACCCAGAGTATAGTCGCTCGCGCATTGCTTTTCAAGTCCGCGGACTTAAGCACTTTGTCCATGTTAAACCCAGAGTATAGTCGCTCGCGCATTGCTTTTCAAGTCCGCGGACTTATGCACTTTGTCCATGTTAAACCCAGAGTATAGACGCTCGCGCATTGCTTTTCAAGTCCGCGGACTTATGCACTTTGTCCATGTTAAACCCAGAGTATAGTCGCTCGCGCATTGCTTTTTAACTTGTAAAAATTCCTCGGGTACTAAGAGTTTAGTCGCTCGCGCATTGCTTTTCAAGTCCGCGGACTTAAGCACTTTGTCCATGTTAAACCCAGAGTATAGTCGCTCGCGCATTGCTTTTCATGTCCGCGGACTTATGCACATTGTCCATGTTAAACCCAGAGTATAGTCGCTCGCGCATTGCTTTTTAACTTGTAAAAATTCCTCGGGTACTAAGAGTTTAGTCGCTCGCGCATTGCTTTTCAAGTCCGCGGACTTATGCACTTTGTCCATGTTAAACCCAGAGTATAGTCGCTCGCGCATTGCTTTTTAACTTGTAAAAATTCCTCGCGTACTAAGAGTTTAGTCGCTCGCGCATTGCTTTTCAAGTCCGCGGACTTATGCACTTTGTCCATGTTAAACCCAGAGTATAGTCGCTCGCGCATTGCTTTTTAACTTGTAAAAATTCCTCGGGTACTAAGAGCTTAGTCGCTCGCGCATTGCTTTTCAAGTCCGCGGACTTATGCACTTTGTCCATGTTAAACCCAGAGTATAGTCGCTCGCGCATTGCTTTTTAAGTCCGCGGACTTAAGCACTTTGTCCATGTTAAACCCAGAGTATAGTCGCTCGCGCATTGCTTTTCAAGTCCGCGGACTTATGCACTTTGTCCATGTTAAACCCAGAGTATAGTCGCTCGCGCATTGCTTTTCAAGTCCGCGGACTTATGCACTTTGTCCATGTTAAACCCAGAGTATAGTCGCTCGCGCATTGCTTTTCAAGTCCGCGGACTTATGCACTTTGTCCATGTTAAACCCAGAGTATAGTCGCTCGCGCATTGCTTTTTAACTTGTAAAAATTCCTCGGGTACTAAGAGTTTAGTCGCTCGCGCATTGCTTTTCAAGTCCGCGGACTTATGCACTTTGTCCATGTTAAACCCAGAGTATAGTCGCTCGCGCATTGCTTTTCAAGTCCGCGGACTTAAGCACTTTGTCCATGTTAAACCCAGAGTATAGTCGCTCGCGCATTGCTTTTCAAGTCCGCGGACTTATGCACTTTGTCCATGTTAAACCCAGAGTATAGTCGCTCGCGCATTGCTTTTCAAGTCCGCGGACTTATGCACTTTGTCCATGTTAAACCCAGAGTATAGTCGCTCGCGCATTGCTTTTCAAGTCCGCGGACTTATGCACTTTGTCCATGTTAAACCCAGAGTATAGTCGCTCGCGCATTGCTTTTTAACTTGTAAAAATTCCTCGGGTACTAAGAGTTTAGTCGCTCGCGCATTGCTTTTCAAGTCCGCGGACTTATGCACTTTGTCCATGTTAAACCCAGAGTATAGTCGCTCGCGCATTGCTTTTCAAGTCCGCGGACTTATGCACTTTGTCCATGTTAAACCCAGAGTATAGTCGCTCGCGCATTGCTTTTCAAGTCCGCGGACTTATGCACTTTGTCCATGTTAAACCCAGAGTATAGTCGCTCGCGCATTGCTTTTCATGTCCGCGGACTTATGCACATTGTCCATGTTAAACCCAGAGTATAGTCGCTCGCGCATTGCTTTTTAACTTGTAAAAATTCCTCGGGTACTAAGAGTTTAGTCGCTCGCGCATTGCTTTTCAAGTCCGCGGACTTATGCACTTTGTCCATGTTAAACCCAGAGTATAGTCGCTCGCGCATTGCTTTTTAACTTGTAAAAATTCCTCGGGTACTAAGAGTTTAGTCGCTCGCGCATTGCTTTTCAAGTCCGCGGACTTATGCACTTTGTCCATGTTAAACCCAGAGTATAGTCGCTCGCGCATTGCTTTTTAACTTGTAAAAATTCCTCGGGTACTAAGAGCTTAGTCGCTCGCGCATTGCTTTTCAAGTCCGCGGACTTATGCACTTTGTCCATGTTAAACCCAGAGTATAGTCGCTCGCGCATTGCTTTTTAAGTCCGCGGACTTAAGCACTTTGTCCATGTTAAACCCAGAGTATAGTCGCTCGCGCATTGCTTTTTAACTTGTAAAAATTCCTCGGGTACTAAGAGTTTAGTCGCTCGCGCATTGCTTTTCAAGTCCGCGGACTTATGCACTTTGTCCATGTTAAACCCAGAGTATAGTCGCTCGCGCATTGCTTTTCAAGTCCGCGGACTTATGCACTTTGTCCATGTTAAACCCAGAGTATAGTCGCTCGCGCATTGCTTTTCAAGTCCGCGGACTTATGCACTTTGTCCATGTTAAACCCAGAGTATAGTCGCTCGCGCATTGCTTTTCAAGTCCGCGGACTTATGCACTTTGTCCATGTTAAACCCAGAGTATAGTCGCTCGCGCATTGCTTTTTAACTTGTAAAAATTCCTCGGGTACTAAGAGTTTAGTCGCTCGCGCATTGCTTTTAAAGTCCGCGGACTTATGCACTTTGTCCATGTTAAACCCAGAGTATAGTCGCACGCGCATTGCTTTTCAAGTCCGCGGACTTAAGCACTTTGTCCATGTTAAACCCAGAGTATAGTCGCTCGCGCATTGCTTTTCAAGTCCGCGGACTTATGCACTTTGTCCATGTTAAACCCAGAGTATAGTCGCTCGCGCATTGCTTTTCAAGTCCGCGGACTTATGCACTTTGTCCATGTTAAACCCAGAGTATAGTCGCTCGCGCATTGCTTTTCAAGTCCGCGGACTTATGCACTTTGTCCATGTTAATCCCAGAGTATAGTCGCTCGCGCATTGCTTTTTAACTTGTAAAAATTCCTCGGGTACTAAGAGTTTAGTCGCTCGCGCATTGCTTTTCAAGTCCGCGGACTTATGCACTTTGTCCATGTTAAACCCAGAGTATAGTCGCTCGCGCATTGCTTTTCAAGTCCGCGGACTTATGCACTTTGTCCATGTTAAACCCAGAGTATAGTCGCTCGCGCATTGCTTTTCAAGTCCGCGGACTTATGCACTTTGTCCATGTTAAACCCAGAGTATAGTCGCTCGCGCATTGCTTTTCATGTCCGCGGACTTATGCACATTGTCCATGTTAAACCCAGAGTATAGTCGCTCGCGCATTGCTTTTTAACTTGTAAAAATTCCTCGGGTACTAAGAGTTTAGTCGCTCGCGCATTGCTTTTCAAGTCCGCGGACTTATGCACTTTGTCCATGTTAAACCCAGAGTATAGTCGCTCGCGCATTGCTTTTTAACTTGTAAAAATTCCTCGGGTACTAAGAGTTTAGTCGCTCGCGCATTGCTTTTCAAGTCCGCGGACTTATGCACTTTGTCCATGTTAAACCCAGAGTATAGTCGCTCGCGCATTGCTTTTTAACTTGTAAAAATTCCTCGGGTACTAAGAGCTTAGTCGCTCGCGCATTGCTTTTCAAGTCCGCGGACTTATGCACTTTGTCCATGTTAAACCCAGAGTATAGTCGCTCGCGCATTGCTTTTTAAGTCCGCGGACTTAAGCACTTTGTCCATGTTAAACCCAGAGTATAGTCGCTCGCGCATTGCTTTTTAACTTGTAAAAATTCCTCGGGTACTAAGAGTTTAGTCGCTCGCGCATTGCTTTTCAAGTCCGCGGACTTATGCACTTTGTCCATGTTAAACCCAGAGTATAGTCGCTCGCGCATTGCTTTTCAAGTCCGCGGACTTATGCACTTTGTCCATGTTAAACCCAGAGTATAGTCGCTCGCGCATTGCTTTTCAAGTCCGCGGACTTATGCACTTTGTCCATGTTAAACCCAGAGTATAGTCGCTCGCGCATTGCTTTTCAAGTCCGCGGACTTATGCACTTTGTCCATGTTAAACCCAGAGTATAGTCGCTCGCGCATTGCTTTTTAACTTGTAAAAATTCCTCGGGTACTAAGAGTTTAGTCGCTCGCGCATTGCTTTTAAAGTCCGCGGACTTATGCACTTTGTCCATGTTAAACCCAGAGTATAGTCGCTCGCGCATTGCTTTTCAAGTCCGCGGACTTAAGCACTTTGTCCATGTTAAACCCAGAGTATAGTCGCTCGCGCATTGCTTTTCAAGTCCGCGGACTTATGCACTTTGTCCATGTTAAACCCAGAGTATAGTCGCTCGCGCATTGCTTTTCAAGTCCGCGGACTTATGCACTTTGTCCATGTTAAACCCAGAGTATAGTCGCTCGCGCATTGCTTTTCAAGTCCGCGGACTTATGCACTTTGTCCATGTTAAACCCAGAGTATAGTCGCTCGCGCATTGCTTTTTAACTTGTAAAAATTCCTCGGGTACTAAGAGTTTAGTCGCTCGCGCATTGCTTTTAAAGTCCGCGGACTTATGCACTTTGTCCATGTTAAACCCAGAGTATAGTCGCTCGCGCATTGCTTTTCAAGTCCGCGGACTTATGCACTTTGTCCATGTTAAACCCAGAGTATAGTCGCTCGCGCATTGCTTTTCAAGTCCGCGGACTTATGCACTTTGTCCATGTTAAACCCAGAGTATAGTCGCTCGCGCATTGCTTTTTAACTTGTAAAAATTCCTCAGGTACTAAGAGTTTAGTCGCTCGCGCATTGCTTTTAAAGTCCGCGGACTTATGCACTTTGTCCATGTTAAACCCAGAGTATAGTCGCTCGCGCATTGCTTTTCAAGTCCGCGGACTTAAGCACTTTGTCCATGTTAAACCCAGAGTATAGTCGCTCGCGCATTGCTTTTCAAGTCCGCGGACTTATGCACTTTGTCCATGTTAAACCCAGAGTATAGTCGCTCGCGCATTGCTTTTCAAGTCCGCGGACTTATGCACTTTGTCCATGTTAAACCCAGAGTATAGTCGCTCGCGCATTGCTTTTCAAGTCCGCGGACTTATGCACTTTGTCCATGTTAAACCCAGAGTATAGTCGCTCGCGCATTGCTTTTTAACTTGTAAAAATTCCTCGGGTACTAAGAGTTTAGTCGCTCGCGCATTGCTTTTCAAGTCCGCGGACTTATGCACTTTGTCCATGTTAAACCCAGAGTATAGTCGCTCGCGCATTGCTTTTCAAGTCCGCGGACTTATGCACTTTGTCCATGTTAAACCCAGAGTATAGTCGCTCGCGCATTGCTTTTCAAGTCCGCGGACTTATGCACTTTGTCCATGTTAAACCCAGAGTATAGTCGCTCGCGCATTGCTTTTCATGTCCGCGGACTTATGCACATTGTCCATGTTAAACCCAGAGTATAGTCGCTCGCGCATTGCTTTTTAACTTGTAAAAATTCCTCGGGTACTAAGAGTTTAGTCGCTCGCGCATTGCTTTTCAAGTCCGCGGACTTATGCACTTTGTCCATGTTAAACCCAGAGTATAGTCGCTCGCGCATTGCTTTTTAACTTGTAAAAATTCCTCGGGTACTAAGAGTTTAGTCGCTCGCGCATTGCTTTTCAAGTCCGCGGACTTATGCACTTTGTCCATGTTAAACCCAGAGTATAGTCGCTCGCGCATTGCTTTTCAAGTCCGCGGACTTATGCACTTTGTCCATGTTAAACCCAGAGTATAGTCGCTCGCGCATTGCTTTTCAAGTCCGCGGACTTATGCACTTTGTCCATGTTAAACCCAGAGTATAGTCGCTCGCGCATTGCTTTTTAACTTGTAAAAAGTCCTCGGGTACTAAGAGTTTAG
Source organism: Platygaster robiniae (assembly GCA_028476575.1). NCBI lineage: Eukaryota > Metazoa > Arthropoda > Insecta > Hymenoptera > Platygastridae > Platygaster > Platygaster robiniae. The sequence goes on along the minus strand of JAPDSM010000020.1, from coordinate 108,508 downwards.
TCGCTCGCGCATTGCTTTTAAAGTCCGCGGACTTATGCACTTTGTCCATGTTAAACCCAGAGTATAGTCGCTCGCGCATTGCTTTTCAAGTCCGCGGACTTAAGCACTTTGTCCATGTTAAACCCAGAGTATAGTCGCTCGCGCATTGCTTTTCAAGTCCGCGGACTTAAGCACTTTGTCCATGTTACACCCAGAGTATAGTCGCTCGCGCATTGCTTTTCAAGTCCGCGGACTTAAGCACTTTGTCCATGTTAAACCCAGAGTATAGTCGCTCGCGCATTGCTTTTTAACTTGTAAAAATTCCTCGGGTACTAAGAGTTTAGTCGCTCGCGCATTGCTTTTAAAGTCCGCGGACTTATGCACTTTGTCCATGTTAAACCCAGAGTATAGTCGCTCGCGCATTGCTTTTCAAGTCCGCGGACTTAAGCACTTTGTCCATGTTAAACCCAGAGTATAGTCGCTCGCGCATTGCTTTTCAAGTCCGCGGACTTATGCACTTTGTCCATGTTAAACCCAGAGTATAGTCGCTCGCGCATTGCTTTTCAAGTCCGCGGACTTAAGCACTTTGTCCATGTTAAACCCAGAGTATAGTCGCTCGCGCATTGCTTTTCAAGTCCGCGGACTTAAGCACTTTGTCCATGTTAAACCCAGAGTATAGTCGCTCGCGCATTGCTTTTCAAGTCCGCGGACTTAAGCACTTTGTCCATGTTAAACCCAGAGTATAGTCGCTCGCGCATTGCTTTTCAAGTCCGCGGACTTATGCACTTTGTCCATGTTAAACCCAGAGTATAGACGCTCGCGCATTGCTTTTCAAGTCCGCGGACTTATGCACTTTGTCCATGTTAAACCCAGAGTATAGTCGCTCGCGCATTGCTTTTTAACTTGTAAAAATTCCTCGGGTACTAAGAGTTTAGTCGCTCGCGCATTGCTTTTCAAGTCCGCGGACTTATGCACTTTGTCCATGTTAAACCCAGAGTATAGTCGCTCGCGCATTGCTTTTCAAGTCCGCGGACTTAAGCACTTTGTCCATGTTAAACCCAGAGTATAGTCGCTCGCGCATTGCTTTTCAAGTCCGCGGACTTAAGCACTTTGTCCATGTTAAACCCAGAGTATAGTCGCTCGCGCATTGCTTTTCATGTCCGCGGACTTATGCACATTGTCCATGTTAAACCCAGAGTATAGTCGCTCGCGCATTGCTTTTTAACTTGTAAAAATTCCTCGGGTACTAAGAGTTTAGTCGCTCGCGCATTGCTTTTCAAGTCCGCGGACTTATGCACTTTGTCCATGTTAAACCCAGAGTATAGACGCTCGCGCATTGCTTTTCAAGTCCGCGGACTTATGCACTTTGTCCATGTTAAACCCAGAGTATAGTCGCTCGCGCATTGCTTTTTAACTTGTAAAAATTCCTCGGGTACTAAGAGTTTAGTCGCTCGCGCATTGCTTTTCAAGTCCGCGGACTTATGCACTTTGTCCATGTTAAACCCAGAGTATAGTCGCTCGCGCATTGCTTTTCAAGTCCGCGGACTTAAGCACTTTGTCCATGTTAAACCCAGAGTATAGTCGCTCGCGCATTGCTTTTCAAGTCCGCGGACTTATGCACTTTGTCCATGTTAAACCCAGAGTATAGACGCTCGCGCATTGCTTTTCAAGTCCGCGGACTTATGCACTTTGTCCATGTTAAACCCAGAGTATAGTCGCTCGCGCATTGCTTTTTAACTTGTAAAAATTCCTCGGGTACTAAGAGTTTAGTCGCTCGCGCATTGCTTTTCAAGTCCGCGGACTTAAGCACTTTGTCCATGTTAAACCCAGAGTATAGTCGCTCGCGCATTGCTTTTCATGTCCGCGGACTTATGCACATTGTCCATGTTAAACCCAGAGTATAGTCGCTCGCGCATTGCTTTTTAACTTGTAAAAATTCCTCGGGTACTAAGAGTTTAGTCGCTCGCGCATTGCTTTTCAAGTCCGCGGACTTATGCACTTTGTCCATGTTAAACCCAGAGTATAGTCGCTCGCGCATTGCTTTTTAACTTGTAAAAATTCCTCGCGTACTAAGAGTTTAGTCGCTCGCGCATTGCTTTTCAAGTCCGCGGACTTATGCACTTTGTCCATGTTAAACCCAGAGTATAGTCGCTCGCGCATTGCTTTTTAACTTGTAAAAATTCCTCGGGTACTAAGAGCTTAGTCGCTCGCGCATTGCTTTTCAAGTCCGCGGACTTATGCACTTTGTCCATGTTAAACCCAGAGTATAGTCGCTCGCGCATTGCTTTTTAAGTCCGCGGACTTAAGCACTTTGTCCATGTTAAACCCAGAGTATAGTCGCTCGCGCATTGCTTTTCAAGTCCGCGGACTTATGCACTTTGTCCATGTTAAACCCAGAGTATAGTCGCTCGCGCATTGCTTTTCAAGTCCGCGGACTTATGCACTTTGTCCATGTTAAACCCAGAGTATAGTCGCTCGCGCATTGCTTTTCAAGTCCGCGGACTTATGCACTTTGTCCATGTTAAACCCAGAGTATAGTCGCTCGCGCATTGCTTTTTAACTTGTAAAAATTCCTCGGGTACTAAGAGTTTAGTCGCTCGCGCATTGCTTTTCAAGTCCGCGGACTTATGCACTTTGTCCATGTTAAACCCAGAGTATAGTCGCTCGCGCATTGCTTTTCAAGTCCGCGGACTTAAGCACTTTGTCCATGTTAAACCCAGAGTATAGTCGCTCGCGCATTGCTTTTCAAGTCCGCGGACTTATGCACTTTGTCCATGTTAAACCCAGAGTATAGTCGCTCGCGCATTGCTTTTCAAGTCCGCGGACTTATGCACTATGTCCATGTTAAACCCAGAGTATAGTCGCTCGCGCATTGCTTTTCAAGTCCGCGGACTTATGCACTTTGTCCATGTTAAACCCAGAGTATAGTCGCTCGCGCATTGCTTTTTAACTTGTAAAAATTCCTCGGGTACTAAGAGTTTAGTCGCTCGCGCATTGCTTTTCAAGTCCGCGGACTTATGCACTTTGTCCATGTTAAACCCAGAGTATAGTCGCTCGCGCATTGCTTTTCAAGTCCGCGGACTTATGCACTTTGTCCATGTTAAACCCAGAGTATAGTCGCTCGCGCATTGCTTTTCAAGTCCGCGGACTTATGCACTTTGTCCATGTTAAACCCAGAGTATAGTCGCTCGCGCATTGCTTTTCATGTCCGCGGACTTATGCACATTGTCCATGTTAAACCCAGAGTATAGTCGCTCGCGCATTGCTTTTTAACTTGTAAAAATTCCTCGGGTACTAAGAGTTTAGTCGCTCGCGCATTGCTTTTCAAGTCCGCGGACTTATGCACTTTGTCCATGTTAAACCCAGAGTATAGTCGCTCGCGCATTGCTTTTTAACTTGTAAAAATTCCTCGGGTACTAAGAGTTTAGTCGCTCGCGCATTGCTTTTCAAGTCCGCGGACTTATGCACTTTGTCCATGTTAAACCCAGAGTATAGTCGCTCGCGCATTGCTTTTTAACTTGTAAAAATTCCTCGGGTACTAAGAGCTTAGTCGCTCGCGCATTGCTTTTCAAGTCCGCGGACTTATGCACTTCGTCCATGTTAAACCCAGAGTATAGTCGCTCGCGCATTGCTTTTTAAGTCCGCGGACTTAAGCACTTTGTCCATGTTAAACCCAGAGTATAGTCGCTCGCGCATTGCTTTTTAACTTGTAAAAATTCCTCGGGTACTAAGAGTTTAGTCGCTCGCGCATTGCTTTTCAAGTCCGCGGACTTATGCACTTTGTCCATGTTAAACCCAGAGTATAGTCGCTCGCGCATTGCTTTTCAAGTCCGCGGACTTATGCACTTTGTCCATGTTAAACCCAGAGTATAGTCGCTCGCGCATTGCTTTTCAAGTCCGCGGACTTATGCACTTTGTCCATGTTAAACCCAGAGTATAGTCGCTCGCGCATTGCTTTTCAAGTCCGCGGACTTATGCACTTTGTCCATGTTAAACCCAGAGTATAGTCGCTCGCGCATTGCTTTTTAACTTGTAAAAATTCCTCGGGTACTAAGAGTTTAGTCGCTCGCGCATTGCTTTTAAAGTCCGCGGACTTATGCACTTTGTCCATGTTAAACCCAGAGTATAGTCGCTCGCGCATTGCTTTTCAAGTCCGCGGACTTAAGCACTTTGTCCATGTTAAACCCAGAGTATAGTCGCTCGCGCATTGCTTTTCAAGTCCGCGGACTTATGCACTTTGTCCATGTTAAACCCAGAGTATAGTCGCTCGCGCATTGCTTTTCAAGTCCGCGGACTTATGCACTTTGTCCATGTTAAACCCAGAGTATAGTCGCTCGCGCATTGCTTTTCAAGTCCGCGGACTTATGCACTTTGTCCATGTTAAACCCAGAGTATAGTCGCTCGCGCATTGCTTTTTAACTTGTAAAAATTCCTCGGGTACTAAGAGTTTAGTCGCTCGCGCATTGCTTTTAAAGTCCGCGGACTTATGCACTTTGTCCATGTTAAACCCAGAGTATAGTCGCTCGCGCATTGCTTTTCAAGTCCGCGGACTTATGCACTTTGTCCATGTTAAACCCAGAGTATAGTCGCTCGCGCATTGCTTTTCAAGTCCGCGGACTTATGCACTTTGTCCATGTTAAACCCAGAGTATAGTCGCTCGCGCATTGCTTTTTAACTTGTAAAAATTCCTCGGGTACTAAGAGTTTAGTCGCTCGCGCATTGCTTTTAAAGTCCGCGGACTTATGCACTTTGTCCATGTTAAACCCAGAGTATAGTCGCTCGCGCATTGCTTTTCAAGTCCGCGGACTTAAGCACTTTGTCCATGTTAAACCCAGAGTATAGTCGCTCGCGCATTGCTTTTCAAGTCCGCGGACTTATGCACTTTGTCCATGTTAAACCCAGAGTATAGTCGCTCGCGCATTGCTTTTCAAGTCCGCGGACTTATGCACTTTGTCCATGTTAAACCCAGAGTATAGTCGCTCGCGCATTGCTTTTCAAGTCCGCGGACTTATGCACTTTGTCCATGTTAAACCCAGAGTATAGTCGCTCGCGCATTGCTTTTTAACTTGTAAAAATTCCTCGGGTACTAAGAGTTTAGTCGCTCGCGCATTGCTTTTCAAGTCCGCGGACTTATGCACTTTGTCCATGTTAAACCCAGAGTATAGTCGCTCGCGCATTGCTTTTCAAGTCCGCGGACTTATGCACTTTGTCCATGTTAAACCCAGAGTATAGTCGCTCGCGCATTGCTTTTCAAGTCCGCGGACTTATGCACTTTGTCCATGTTAAACCCAGAGTATAGTCGCTCGCGCATTGCTTTTCATGTCCGCGGACTTATGCACATTGTCCATGTTAAACCCAGAGTATAGTCGCTCGCGCATTGCTTTTTAACTTGTAAAAATTCCTCGGGTACTAAGAGTTTAGTCGCTCGCGCATTGCTTTTCAAGTCCGCGGACTTATGCACTTTGTCCATGTTAAACCCAGAGTATAGTCGCTCGCGCATTGCTTTTTAACTTGTAAAAATTCCTCGGGTACTAAGAGTTTAGTCGCTCGCGCATTGCTTTTCAAGTCCGCGGACTTATGCACTTTGTCCATGTTAAACCCAGAGTATAGTCGCTCGCGCATTGCTTTTCAAGTCCGCGGACTTATGCACTTTGTCCATGTTAAACCCAGAGTATAGTCGCTCGCGCATTGCTTTTCAAGTCCGCGGACTTATGCACTTTGTCCATGTTAAACCCAGAGTATAGTCGCTCGCGCATTGCTTTTTAACTTGTAAAAAGTCCTCGGGTACTAAGAGTTTAGTCGCTCGCGCATTGCTTTTAAAGTCCGCGGACTTATGCACTTTGTCCATGTTAAACCCAGAGTATAGTCGCTCGCGCATTGCTTTTCAAGTCCGCGGACTTAAGCACTTTGTCCATGTTAAACCCAGAGTATAGTCGCTCGCGCATTGCTTTTCAAGTCCGCGGACTTAAGCACTTTGTCCATGTTACACCCAGAGTATAGTCGCTCGCGCATTGCTTTTCAAGTCCGCGGACTTAAGCACTTTGTCCATGTTAAACCCAGAGTATAGTCGCTCGCGCATTGCTTTTTAACTTGTAAAAATTCCTCGGGTACTAAGAGTTTAGTCGCTCGCGCATTGCTTTTAAAGTCCGCGGACTTATGCACTTTGTCCATGTTAAACCCAGAGTATAGTCGCTCGCGCATTGCTTTTCAAGTCCGCGGACTTAAGCACTTTGTCCATGTTAAACCCAGAGTATAGTCGCTCGCGCATTGCTTTTCAAGTCCGCGGACTTATGCACTTTGTCCATGTTAAACCCAGAGTATAGTCGCTCGCGCATTGCTTTTCAAGTCCGCGGACTTAAGCACTTTGTCCATGTTAAACCCAGAGTATAGTCGCTCGCGCATTGCTTTTCAAGTCCGCGGACTTAAGCACTTTGTCCATGTTAAACCCAGAGTATAGTCGCTCGCGCATTGCTTTTCAAGTCCGCGGACTTAAGCACTTTGTCCATGTTAAACCCAGAGTATAGTCGCTCGCGCATTGCTTTTCAAGTCCGCGGACTTATGCACTTTGTCCATGTTAAACCCAGAGTATAGACGCTCGCGCATTGCTTTTCAAGTCCGCGGACTTATGCACTTTGTCCATGTTAAACCCAGAGTATAGTCGCTCGCGCATTGCTTTTTAACTTGTAAAAATTCCTCGGGTACTAAGAGTTTAGTCGCTCGCGCATTGCTTTTCAAGTCCGCGGACTTATGCACTTTGTCCATGTTAAACCCAGAGTATAGTCGCTCGCGCATTGCTTTTCAAGTCCGCGGACTTAAGCACTTTGTCCATGTTAAACCCAGAGTATAGTCGCTCGCGCATTGCTTTTCAAGTCCGCGGACTTAAGCACTTTGTCCATGTTAAACCCAGAGTATAGTCGCTCGCGCATTGCTTTTCATGTCCGCGGACTTATGCACATTGTCCATGTTAAACCCAGAGTATAGTCGCTCGCGCATTGCTTTTTAACTTGTAAAAATTCCTCGGGTACTAAGAGTTTAGTCGCTCGCGCATTGCTTTTCAAGTCCGCGGACTTATGCACTTTGTCCATGTTAAACCCAGAGTATAGACGCTCGCGCATTGCTTTTCAAGTCCGCGGACTTATGCACTTTGTCCATGTTAAACCCAGAGTATAGTCGCTCGCGCATTGCTTTTTAACTTGTAAAAATTCCTCGGGTACTAAGAGTTTAGTCGCTCGCGCATTGCTTTTCAAGTCCGCGGACTTATGCACTTTGTCCATGTTAAACCCAGAGTATAGTCGCTCGCGCATTGCTTTTCAAGTCCGCGGACTTAAGCACTTTGTCCATGTTAAACCCAGAGTATAGTCGCTCGCGCATTGCTTTTCAAGTCCGCGGACTTATGCACTTTGTCCATGTTAAACCCAGAGTATAGACGCTCGCGCATTGCTTTTCAAGTCCGCGGACTTATGCACTTTGTCCATGTTAAACCCAGAGTATAGTCGCTCGCGCATTGCTTTTTAACTTGTAAAAATTCCTCGGGTACTAAGAGTTTAGTCGCTCGCGCATTGCTTTTCAAGTCCGCGGACTTAAGCACTTTGTCCATGTTAAACCCAGAGTATAGTCGCTCGCGCATTGCTTTTCATGTCCGCGGACTTATGCACATTGTCCATGTTAAACCCAGAGTATAGTCGCTCGCGCATTGCTTTTTAACTTGTAAAAATTCCTCGGGTACTAAGAGTTTAGTCGCTCGCGCATTGCTTTTCAAGTCCGCGGACTTATGCACTTTGTCCATGTTAAACCCAGAGTATAGTCGCTCGCGCATTGCTTTTTAACTTGTAAAAATTCCTCGCGTACTAAGAGTTTAGTCGCTCGCGCATTGCTTTTCAAGTCCGCGGACTTATGCACTTTGTCCATGTTAAACCCAGAGTATAGTCGCTCGCGCATTGCTTTTTAACTTGTAAAAATTCCTCGGGTACTAAGAGCTTAGTCGCTCGCGCATTGCTTTTCAAGTCCGCGGACTTATGCACTTTGTCCATGTTAAACCCAGAGTATAGTCGCTCGCGCATTGCTTTTTAAGTCCGCGGACTTAAGCACTTTGTCCATGTTAAACCCAGAGTATAGTCGCTCGCGCATTGCTTTTCAAGTCCGCGGACTTATGCACTTTGTCCATGTTAAACCCAGAGTATAGTCGCTCGCGCATTGCTTTTCAAGTCCGCGGACTTATGCACTTTGTCCATGTTAAACCCAGAGTATAGTCGCTCGCGCATTGCTTTTCAAGTCCGCGGACTTATGCACTTTGTCCATGTTAAACCCAGAGTATAGTCGCTCGCGCATTGCTTTTTAACTTGTAAAAATTCCTCGGGTACTAAGAGTTTAGTCGCTCGCGCATTGCTTTTCAAGTCCGCGGACTTATGCACTTTGTCCATGTTAAACCCAGAGTATAGTCGCTCGCGCATTGCTTTTCAAGTCCGCGGACTTAAGCACTTTGTCCATGTTAAACCCAGAGTATAGTCGCTCGCGCATTGCTTTTCAAGTCCGCGGACTTATGCACTTTGTCCATGTTAAACCCAGAGTATAGTCGCTCGCGCATTGCTTTTCAAGTCCGCGGACTTATGCACTTTGTCCATGTTAAACCCAGAGTATAGTCGCTCGCGCATTGCTTTTCAAGTCCGCGGACTTATGCACTTTGTCCATGTTAAACCCAGAGTATAGTCGCTCGCGCATTGCTTTTTAACTTGTAAAAATTCCTCGGGTACTAAGAGTTTAGTCGCTCGCGCATTGCTTTTCAAGTCCGCGGACTTATGCACTTTGTCCATGTTAAACCCAGAGTATAGTCGCTCGCGCATTGCTTTTCAAGTCCGCGGACTTATGCACTTTGTCCATGTTAAACCCAGAGTATAGTCGCTCGCGCATTGCTTTTCAAGTCCGCGGACTTATGCACTTTGTCCATGTTAAACCCAGAGTATAGTCGCTCGCGCATTGCTTTTCATGTCCGCGGACTTATGCACATTGTCCATGTTAAACCCAGAGTATAGTCGCTCGCGCATTGCTTTTTAACTTGTAAAAATTCCTCGGGTACTAAGAGTTTAGTCGCTCGCGCATTGCTTTTCAAGTCCGCGGACTTATGCACTTTGTCCATGTTAAACCCAGAGTATAGTCGCTCGCGCATTGCTTTTTAACTTGTAAAAATTCCTCGGGTACTAAGAGTTTAGTCGCTCGCGCATTGCTTTTCAAGTCCGCGGACTTATGCACTTTGTCCATGTTAAACCCAGAGTATAGTCGCTCGCGCATTGCTTTTTAACTTGTAAAAATTCCTCGGGTACTAAGAGCTTAGTCGCTCGCGCATTGCTTTTCAAGTCCGCGGACTTATGCACTTTGTCCATGTTAAACCCAGAGTATAGTCGCTCGCGCATTGCTTTTTAAGTCCGCGGACTTAAGCACTTTGTCCATGTTAAACCCAGAGTATAGTCGCTCGCGCATTGCTTTTTAACTTGTAAAAATTCCTCGGGTACTAAGAGTTTAGTCGCTCGCGCATTGCTTTTCAAGTCCGCGGACTTATGCACTTTGTCCATGTTAAACCCAGAGTATAGTCGCTCGCGCATTGCTTTTCAAGTCCGCGGACTTATGCACTTTGTCCATGTTAAACCCAGAGTATAGTCGCTCGCGCATTGCTTTTCAAGTCCGCGGACTTATGCACTTTGTCCATGTTAAACCCAGAGTATAGTCGCTCGCGCATTGCTTTTCAAGTCCGCGGACTTATGCACTTTGTCCATGTTAAACCCAGAGTATAGTCGCTCGCGCATTGCTTTTTAACTTGTAAAAATTCCTCAGGTACTAAGAGTTTAGTCGCTCGCGCATTGCTTTTAAAGTCCGCGGACTTATGCACTTTGTCCATGTTAAACCCAGAGTATAGTCGCTCGCGCATTGCTTTTCAAGTCCGCGGACTTAAGCACTTTGTCCATGTTAAACCCAGAGTATAGTCGCTCGCGCATTGCTTTTCAAGTCCGCGGACTTATGCACTTTGTCCATGTTAAACCCAGAGTATAGTCGCTCGCGCATTGCTTTTCAAGTCCGCGGACTTATGCACTTTGTCCATGTTAAACCCAGAGTATAGTCGCTCGCGCATTGCTTTTCAAGTCCGCGGACTTATGCACTTTGTCCATGTTAAACCCAGAGTATAGTCGCTCGCGCATTGCTTTTTAACTTGTAAAAATTCCTCGGGTACTAAGAGTTTAGTCGCTCGCGCATTGCTTTTAAAGTCCGCGGACTTATGCACTTTGTCCATGTTAAACCCAGAGTATAGTCGCTCGCGCATTGCTTTTCAAGTCCGCGGACTTATGCACTTTGTCCATGTTAAACCCAGAGTATAGTCGCTCGCGCATTGCTTTTCAAGTCCGCGGACTTATGCACTTTGTCCATGTTAAACCCAGAGTATAGTCGCTCGCGCATTGCTTTTTAACTTGTAAAAATTCCTCGGGTACTAAGAGTTTAGTCGCTCGCGCATTGCTTTTAAAGTCCGCGGAGTCCATGTACCCAAGTAACCCCCAGGCTTCAAGTATAGTCGCTCGCGCATTGCTTTTCAAGTCCGCGGACTTATGCACTTTGTCCATGTTAAACCCAGAGTATAGTCGCTCGCGCATTGCTTTTCAAGTCGCGACTTAAGCACTTTGTCCATGTTAAACCCAGAGTATAGTCGCTCGCGCATTGCTTTTCAAGTCCGCGGACTTATGCACTTTGTCCATGTTAAACCCAGAGTATAGTCGCTCGCGCATTGCTTTTCAAGTCCGCGGACTTATGCACTTTGTCCATGTTAAACCCAGAGTATAGTCGCTCGCGCATTGCTTTTTAACTTGTAAAAATTCCTCGGGTACTAAGAGTTTAGTCGCTCGCGCATTGCTTTTCAAGTCCGCGGACTTATGCACTTTGTCCATGTTAAACCCAGAGTATAGTCGCTCGCGCATTGCTTTTCAAGTCCGCGGACTTATGCACTTTGTCCATGTTAAACCCAGAGTATAGTCGCTCGCGCATTGCTTTTCAAGTCCGCGGACTTATGCACTTTGTCCATGTTAAACCCAGAGTATAGTCGCTCGCGCATTGCTTTTCATGTCCGCGGACTTATGCACATTGTCCATGTTAAACCCAGAGTATAGTCGCTCGCGCATTGCTTTTTAACTTGTAAAAATTCCTCGGGTACTAAGAGTTTAGTCGCTCGCGCATTGCTTTTCAAGTCCGCGGACTTATGCACTTTGTCCATGTTAAACCCAGAGTATAGTCGCTCGCGCATTGCTTTTTAACTTGTAAAAATTCTCGGGTACTAAGAGTTTAGTCGCTCGCGCATTGCTTTTCAAGTCCGCGGACTTATGCACTTTGTCCATGTTAAACCCAGAGTATAGTCGCTCGCGCATTGCTTTTCAAGTCCGCGGACTTATGCACTTTGTCCATGTTAAAACCCAGAGTATAGTCGCTCGCGCATTGCTTTTCAAGTCCGCGGACTTATGCACTTTGTCCATGTTAAACCCAGAGTATAGTCCGCTCGCGCATTGCTTTTTAACTTGTAAAAAGTCCTCGGGTACTAAGAGTTTAGTCGCTCGCGCATTGCTTTTAAAGTCCGCGGACTTATGCACTTTGTCCATGTTAAACCCAGAGTATAGTCGCTCGCGCATTGCTTTTCAAGTCCGCGGACTTAAGCACTTTGTCCATGTTAAACCCAGAGTATAGTCGCTCGCGCATTGCTTTTCAAGTCCGCGGACTTAAGCACTTTGTCCATGTTACACCCAGAGTATAGTCGCTCGCGCATTGCTTTTCAAGTCCGCGGACTTAAGCACTTTGTCCATGTTAAACCCAGAGTATAGTCGCTCGCGCATTGCTTTTTAACTTGTAAAAATTCCTCGGGTACTAAGAGTTTAGTCGCTCGCGCATTGCTTTTAAAGTCCGCGACTTATGCACTTTGTCCATGTTAAACCCAGAGTATAGTCGCTCGCGCATTGCTTTTCAAGTCCGCGGACTTAAGCACTTTGTCCATGTTAAACCCAGAGTATAGTCGCTCGCGCATTGCTTTTCAAGTCCGCGGACTTATGCACTTTGTCCATGTTAAACCCAGAGTATAGTCGCCTCGCGCATTGCTTTTCAAGTCCGCGGACTTAAGCACTTTGTCCATGTTAAACCCAGAGTATAGTCGCTCGCGCATTGCTTTTCAAGTCCGCGGACTTAAGCACTTTGTCCATGTTAAACCCAGAGTATAGTCGCTCGCGCATTGCTTTTCAAGTCCGCGGACTTAAGCACTTTGTCCATGTTAAACCCAGAGTATAGTCGCTCGCGCATTGCTTTTCAAGTCCGCGGACTTATGCACTTTGTCCATGTTAAACCCAGAGTATAGACGCTCGCGCATTGCTTTTCAAGTCCGCGGACTTATGCACTTTGTCCATGTTAAACCCAGAGTATAGTCGCTCGCGCATTGCTTTTTAACTTGTAAAAATTCCTCGGGTACTAAGAGTTTAGTCGCTCGCGCATTGCTTTTCAAGTCCGCGGACTTATGCACTTTGTCCATGTTAAACCCAGAGTATAGTCGCTCGCGCATTGCTTTTCAAGTCCGCGGACTTAAGCACTTTGTCCATGTTAAACCCAGAGTATAGTCGCTCGCGCATTGCTTTTCAAGTCCGCGGACTTAAGCACTTTGTCCATGTTAAACCAGAGTATAGTCGCTCGCGCATTGCTTTTCATGTCCGCGGACTTATGCACATTGTCCATGTTAAACCCAGAGTATAGTCGCTCGCGCATTGCTTTTTAACTTGTAAAAATTCCTCGGGTACTAAGAGTTTAGTCGCTCGCGCATTGCTTTTCAAGTCCGCGGACTTATGCACTTTGTCCATGTTAAACCCAGAGTATAGACGCTCGCGCATTGCTTTTCAAGTCCGCGGACTTATGCACTTTGTCCATGTTAAACCCAGAGTATAGTCGCTCGCGCATTGCTTTTTAACTTGTAAAAATTCCTCGGGTACTAAGAGTTTAGTCGCTCGCGCATTGCTTTTCAAGTCCGCGGACTTATGCACTTTGTCCATGTTAAACCCAGAGTATAGTCGCTCGCGCATTGCTTTTCAAGTCCGCGGACTTAAGCACTTTGTCCATGTTAAACCCAGAGTATAGTCGCTCGCGCATTGCTTTTCAAGTCCGCGGACTTATGCACTTTGTCCATGTTAAACCCAGAGTATAGACGCTCGCGCATTGCTTTTCAAGTCCGCGGACTTATGCACTTTGTCCATGTTAAACCCAGAGTATAGTCGCTCGCGCATTGCTTTTTAACTTGTAAAAATTCCTCGGGTACTAAGAGTTTAGTCGCTCGCGCATTGCTTTTCAAGTCCGCGGACTTAAGCACTTTGTCCATGTTAAACCCAGAGTATAGTCGCTCGCGCATTGCTTTTCATGTCCGCGGACTTATGCACATTGTCCATGTTAAACCCAGAGTATAGTCGCTCGCGCATTGCTTTTTAACTTGTAAAAATTCCTCGGGTACTAAGAGTTTAGTCGCTCGCGCATTGCTTTTCAAGTCCGCGGACTTATGCACTTTGTCCATGTTAAACCCAGAGTATAGTCGCTCGCGCATTGCTTTTTAACTTGTAAAAATTCCTCGCGTACTAAGAGTTTAGTCGCTCGCGCATTGCTTTTCAAGTCCGCGGACTTATGCACTTTGTCCATGTTAAACCCAGAGTATAGTCGCTCGCGCATTGCTTTTTAACTTGTAAAAATTCCTCGGGTACTAAGAGCTTAGTCGCTCGCGCATTGCTTTTCAAGTCCGCGGACTTATGCACTTTGTCCATGTTAAACCCAGAGTATAGTCGCTCGCGCATTGCTTTTTAAGTCCGCGGACTTAAGCACTTTGTCCATGTTAAACCCAGAGTATAGTCGCTCGCGCATTGCTTTTCAAGTCCGCGGACTTATGCACTTTGTCCATGTTAAACCCAGAGTCATAGTCGCTCGCGCATTGCTTTTCAAGTCCGCGGACTTATGCACTTTGTCCATGTTAAACCCAGAGTATAGTCGCTCGCGCATTGCTTTTTAACTTGTAAAAATTCCTCGGGTACTAAGAGTTTAGTCGCTCGCGCATTGCTTTTCAAGTCCGCGGACTTATGCACTTTGTCCATGTTAAACCCAGAGTATAGTCGCTCGCGCATTGCTTTTCAAGTCCGCGGACTTAAGCACTTTGTCCATGTTAAACCCAGAGTATAGTCGCTCGCGCATTGCTTTTCAAGTCCGCGGACTTATGCACTTTGTCCATGTTAAACCCAGAGTATAGTCGCTCGCGCATTGCTTTTCAAGTCCGCGGACTTATGCACTTTGTCCATGTTAAACCCAGAGTATAGTCGCTCGCGCATTGCTTTTCAAGTCCGCGGACTTATGCACTTTGTCCATGTTAAACCCAGAGTATAGTCGCTCGCGCATTGCTTTTTAACTTGTAAAAATTCCTCGGGTACTAAGAGTTTAGTCGCTCGCGCATTGCTTTTCAAGTCCGCGGACTTATGCACTTTGTCCATGTTAAACCCAGAGTATAGTCGCTCGCGCATTGCTTTTCAAGTCCGCGGACTTATGCACTTTGTCCATGTTAAACCCAGAGTATAGTCGCTCGCGCATTGCTTTTCAAGTCCGCGGACTTATGCACTTTGTCCATGTTAAACCCAGAGTATAGTCGCTCGCGCATTGCTTTTCATGTCCGCGGACTTATGCACATTGTCCATGTTAAACCCAGAGTATAGTCGCTCGCGCATTGCTTTTTAACTTGTAAAAATTCCTCGGGTACTAAGAGTTTAGTCGCTCGCGCATTGCTTTTCAAGTCCGCGGACTTATGCACTTTGTCCATGTTAAACCCAGAGTATAGTCGCTCGCGCATTGCTTTTTAACTTGTAAAAATTCCTCGGGTACTAAGAGTTTAGTCGCTCGCGCATTGCTTTTCAAGTCCGCGGACTTATGCACTTTGTCCATGTTAAACCCAGAGTATAGTCGCTCGCGCATTGCTTTTAACTTGTAAAAATTCCTCGGGTACTAAGAGCTTAGTCGCTCGCGCATTGCTTTTCAAGTCCGCGGACTTATGCACTTTGTCCATGTTAAACCCAGAGTATAGTCGCTCGCGCATTGCTTTTAAGTCCGCGGACTTAAGCACTTTGTCCATGTTAAACCCAGAGTATAGTCGCTCGCGCATTGCTTTTTAACTTGTAAAAATTCCTCGGGTACTAAGAGTTTAGTCGCTCGCGCATTGCTTTTCAAGTCCGCGGACTTATGCACTTTGTCCATGTTAAACCCAGAGTATAGTCGCTCGCGCATTGCTTTTCAAGTCCGCGGACTTATGCACTTTGTCCATGTTAAACCCAGAGTATAGTCGCTCGCGCATTGCTTTTCAAGTCCGCGGACTTATGCACTTTGTCCATGTTAAACCCAGAGTATAGTCGCTCGCGCATTGCTTTTCAAGTCCGCGGACTTATGCACTTTGTCCATGTTAAACCCAGAGTATAGTCGCTCGCGCATTGCTTTTTAACTTGTAAAATTCCTCGGGTACTAAGAGTTTAGTCGCTCGCGCATTGCTTTTAAAGTCCGCGGACTTATGCACTTTGTCCATGTTAAACCCAGAGTATAGTCGCTCGCGCATTGCTTTTCAAGTCCGCGGACTTAAGCACTTTGTCCATGTTAAACCCAGAGTATAGTCGCTCGCGCATTGCTTTTCAAGTCCGCGGACTTATGCACTTTGTCCATGTTAAACCCAGAGTATAGTCGCTCGCGCATTGCTTTTCAAGTCCGCGGACTTATGCACTTTGTCCATGTTAAACCCAGAGTATAGTCGCTCGCGCATTGCTTTTCAAGTCCGCGGACTTATGCACTTTGTCCATGTTAAACCCAGAGTATAGTCGCTCGCGCATTGCTTTTTAACTTGTAAAAATTCCTCGGGTACTAAGAGTTTAGTCGCTCGCGCATTGCTTTTAAAGTCCGCGGACTTATGCACTTTGTCCATGTTAAACCCAGAGTATAGTCGCTCGCGCATTGCTTTTCAAGTCCGCGGACTTATGCACTTTGTCCATGTTAAACCCAGAGTATAGTCGCTCGCGCATTGCTTTTCAAGTCCGCGGACTTATGCACTTTGTCCATGTTAAACCCAGAGTATAGTCGCTCGCGCATTGCTTTTTAACTTGTAAAAATTCCTCGGGTACTAAGAGTTTAGTCGCTCGCGCATTGCTTTTAAAGTCCGCGGACTTATGCACTTTGTCCATGTTAAACCCAGAGTATAGTCGCTCGCGCATTGCTTTTCAAGTCCGCGGACTTAAGCACTTTGTCCATGTTAAACCCAGAGTATAGTCGCTCGCGCATTGCTTTTCAAGTCCGCGGACTTATGCACTTTGTCCATGTTAAACCCAGAGTATAGTCGCTCGCGCATTGCTTTTTAACTTGTAAAAATTCCTCGGGTACTAAGAGTTTAGTCGCTCGCGCATTGCTTTTCAAGTCCGCGGACTTATGCACTTTGTCCATGTTAAACCCAGAGTATAGTCGCTCGCGCATTGCTTTTCAAGTCCGCGGACTTATGCACTTTGTCCATGTTAAACCCAGAGTATAGTCGCTCGCGCATTGCTTTTCAAGTCCGCGGACTTATGCACTTTGTCCATGTTAAACCCAGAGTATAGTCGCTCGCGCATTGCTTTTCATGTCCGCGGACTTATGCACATTGTCCATGTTAAACCCAGAGTATAGTCGCTCGCGCATTGCTTTTTAACTTGTAAAAATTCCTCGGGTACTAAGAGTTTAGTCGCTCGCGCATTGCTTTTCAAGTCCGCGGACTTATGCACTTTGTCCATGTTTAAACCCAGAGTATAGTCGCTCGCGCATTGCTTTTTAACTTGTAAAAATTCCTCGGGTACTAAGAGTTTAGTCGCTCGCGCATTGCTTTTCAAGTCCGCGGACTTATGCACTTTGTCCATGTTAAACCCAGAGTATAGTCGCTCGCGCATTGCTTTTTAACTTGTAAAAATTCCTCGGGTACTAAGAGCTTAGTCGCTCGCGCATTGCTTTCAAGTCCGCGGACTTATGCACTTTGTCCATGTTAAACCCAGAGTATAGTCGCTCGCGCATTGCTTTTTAAGTCCGCGGACTTAAGCACTTTGTCCATGTTAAACCCAGAGTATAGTCGCTCGCGCATTGCTTTTTAACTTGTAAAAATTCCTCGGGTACTAAGAGTTTAGTCGCTCGCGCATTGCTTTTCAAGTCCGCGGACTTATGCACTTTGTCCATGTTAAACCCAGAGTATAGTCGCTCGCGCATTGCTTTTCAAGTCCGCGGACTTATGCACTTTGTCCATGTTAAACCCAGAGTATAGTCGCTCGCGCATTGGCTTTTCAAGTCCGCGGACTTATGCACTTTGTCCATGTTAAACCCAGAGTATAGTCGCTCGCGCATTGCTTTTCAAGTCCGCGGACTTATGCACTTTGTCCATGTTAAACCCAGAGTATAGTCGCTCGCGCATTGCTTTTTAACTTGTAAAAATTCCTCGGGTACTAAGAGTTTAGTCGCTCGCGCATTGCTTTTAAAGTCCGCGGACTTATGCACTTTGTCCATGTTAAACCCAGAGTATAGTCGCTCGCGCATTGCTTTTCAAGTCCGCGGACTTAAGCACTTTGTCCATGTTAAACCCAGAGTATAGTCGCTCGCGCATTGCTTTTCAAGTCCGCGGACTTATGCACTTTGTCCATGTTAAACCCAGAGTATAGTCGCTCGCGCATTGCTTTTCAAGTCCGCGGACTTATGCACTTTGTCCATGTTAAACCCAGAGTATAGTCGCTCGCGCATTGCTTTTCAAGTCCGCGGACTTATGCACTTTGTCCATGTTAAACCCAGAGTATAGTCGCTCGCGCATTGCTTTTTAACTTGTAAAAATTCCTCGGGTACTAAGAGTTTAGTCGCTCGCGCATTGCTTTTAAAGTCCGCGGACTTATGCACTTTGTCCATGTTAAACCCAGAGTATAGTCGCTCGCGCATTGCTTTTCAAGTCCGCGGACTTATGCACTTTGTCCATGTTAAACCCAGAGTATAGTCGCTCGCGCATTGCTTTTCAAGTCCGCGGACTTATGCACTTTGTCCATGTTAAACCCAGAGTATAGTCGCTCGCGCATTGCTTTTTAACTTGTAAAAATTCCTCGGGTACTAAGAGTTTAGTCGCTCGCGCATTGCTTTTAAAGTCCGCGGACTTATGCACTTTGTCCATGTTAAACCCAGAGTATAGTCGCTCGCGCATTGCTTTTCAAGTCCGCGGACTTAAGCACTTTGTCCATGTTAAACCCAGAGTATAGTCGCTCGCGCATTGCTTTTCAAGTCCGCGGACTTATGCACTTTGTCCATGTTAAACCCAGAGTATAGTCGCTCGCGCATTGCTTTTCAAGTCCGCGGACTTATGCACTTTGTCCATGTTAAACCCAGAGTATAGTCGCTCGCGCATTGCTTTTCAAGTCCGCGGACTTATGCACTTTGTCCATGTTAAACCCAGAGTATAGTCGCTCGCGCATTGCTTTTTAACTTGTAAAAATTCCTCGGGTACTAAGAGTTTAGTCGCTCGCGCATTGCTTTTCAAGTCCGCGGACTTATGCACTTTGTCCATGTTAAACCCAGAGTATAGTCGCTCGCGCATTGCTTTTCAAGTCCGCGGACTTATGCACTTTGTCCATGTTAAACCCAGAGTATAGTCGCTCGCGCATTGCTTTTCAAGTCCGCGGACTTATGCACTTTGTCCATGTTAAACCCAGAGTATAGTCGCTCGCGCATTGCTTTTCATGTCCGCGGACTTATGCACATTGTCCATGTTAAACCCAGAGTATAGTCGCTCGCGCATTGCTTTTTAACTTGTAAAAATTCCTCGGGGTACTAAGAGTTTAGTCGCTCGCGCATTGCTTTTCAAGTCCGCGGACTTATGCACTTTGTCCATGTTAAACCCAGAGTATAGTCGCTCGCGCATTGCTTTTTAACTTGTAAAAATTCCTCGGGTACTAAGAGTTTAGTCGCTCGCGCATTGCTTTTCAAGTCCGCGGACTTATGCACTTTGTCCATGTTAAACCCAGAGTATAGTCGCTCGCGCATTGCTTTTCAAGTCCGGACTTATGCACTTTGTCCATGTTAAACCCAGAGTATAGTCGCTCGCGCATTGCTTTTCAAGTCCGCGGACTTATGCACTTTGTCCATGTTAAACCCAGAGTATAGTCGCTCGCGCATTGCTTTTTAACTTGTAAAAAGTCCTCGGGTACTAAGAGTTTAGTCGCTCGCGCATTGCTTTTAAAGTCCGCGGACTTATGCACTTTGTCCATGTTAAACCCAGAGTATAGTCGCTCGCGCATTGCTTTTCAAGTCCGCGGACTTAAGCACTTTGTCCATGTTAAACCCAGAGTATAGTCGCTCGCGCATTGCTTTTCAAGTCCGCGGACTTAAGCACTTTGTCCATGTTACACCCAGAGTATAGTCGCTCGCGCATTGCTTTTCAAGTCCGCGGACTTAAGCACTTTGTCCATGTTAAACCCAGAGTATAGTCGCTCGCGCATTGCTTTTTAACTTGTAAAAATTCCTCGGGTACTAAGAGTTTAGTCGCTCGCGCATTGCTTTTAAAGTCCGCGGACTTATGCACTTTGTCCATGTTAAACCCAGAGTATAGTCGCTCGCGCATTGCTTTTCAAGTCCGCGGACTTAAGCACTTTGTCCATGTTAAACCCAGAGTATAGTCGCTCGCGCATTGCTTTTCAAGTCCGCGGACTTATGCACTTTGTCCATGTTAAACCCAGAGTATAGTCGCTCGCGCATTGCTTTTCAAGTCCGCGGACTTAAGCACTTTGTCCATGTTAAACCCAGAGTATAGTCGCTCGCGCATTGCTTTTCAAGTCCGCGGACTTAAGCACTTTGTCCATGTTAAACCCAGAGTATAGTCGCTCGCGCATTGCTTTTCAAGTCCGCGGACTTAAGCACTTTGTCCATGTTAAACCCAGAGTATAGTCGCTCGCGCATTGCTTTTCAAGTCCGCGGACTTATGCACTTTGTCCATGTTAAACCGAGAGTATAGACGCTCGCGCATTGCTTTTCAAGTCCGCGGACTTATGCACTTTGTCCATGTTAAACCCAGAGTATAGTCGCTCGCGCATTGCTTTTTAACTTGTAAAAATTCCTCGGGTACTAAGAGTTTAGTCGCTCGCGCATTGCTTTTCAAGTCCGCGGACTTATGCACTTTGTCCATGTTAAACCCAGAGTATAGTCGCTCGCGCATTGCTTTTCAAGTCCGCGGACTTAAGCACTTTGTCCATGTTAAACCCAGAGTATAGTCGCTCGCGCATTGCTTTTCAAGTCCGCGGACTTAAGCACTTTGTCCATGTTAAACCCAGAGTATAGTCGCTCGCGCATTGCTTTTCATGTCCGCGGACTTATGCACATTGTCCATGTTAAACCCAGAGTATAGTCGCTCGCGCATTGCTTTTTAACTTGTAAAAATTCCTCGGGTACTAAGAGTTTAGTCGCTCGCGCATTGCTTTTCAAGTCCGCGGACTTATGCACTTTGTCCATGTTAAACCCAGAGTATAGACGCTCGCGCATTGCTTTTCAAGTCCGCGGACTTATGCACTTTGTCCATGTTAAACCCAGAGTATAGTCGCTCGCGCATTGCTTTTTAACTTGTAAAAATTCCTCGGGTACTAAGAGTTTAGTCGCTCGCGCATTGCTTTTCAAGTCCGCGGACTTATGCACTTTGTCCATGTTAAACCCAGAGTATAGTCGCTCGCGCATTGCTTTTCAAGTCCGCGGACTTAAGCACTTTGTCCATGTTAAACCCAGAGTATAGTCGCTCGCGCATTGCTTTTCAAGTCCGCGGACTTATGCACTTTGTCCATGTTAAACCCAGAGTATAGACGCTCGCGCATTGCTTTTCAAGTCCGCGGACTTATGCACTTTGTCCATGTTAAACCCAGAGTATAGTCGCTCGCGCATTGCTTTTTAACTTGTAAAAATTCCTCGGGTACTAAGAGTTTAGTCGCTCGCGCATTGCTTTTCAAGTCCGCGGACTTAAGCACTTTGTCCATGTTAAACCCAGAGTATAGTCGCTCGCGCATTGCTTTTCATGTCCGCGGACTTATGCACATTGTCCATGTTAAACCCAGAGTATAGTCGCTCGCGCATTGCTTTTTAACTTGTAAAAATTCCTCGGGTACTAAGAGTTTAGTCGCTCGCGCATTGCTTTTCAAGTCCGCGGACTTATGCACTTTGTCCATGTTAAACCCAGAGTATAGTCGCTCGCGCATTGCTTTTTAACTTGTAAAAATTCCTCGCGTACTAAGAGTTTAGTCGCTCGCGCATTGCTTTTCAAGTCCGCGGACTTATGCACTTTGTCCATGTTAAACCCAGAGTATAGTCGCTCGCGCATTGCTTTTTAACTTGTAAAAATTCCTCGGGTACTAAGAGCTTAGTCGCTCGCGCATTGCTTTTCAAGTCCGCGGACTTATGCACTTTGTCCATGTTAAACCCAGAGTATAGTCGCTCGCGCAATGCTTTTTAAGTCCGCGGACTTAAGCACTTTGTCCATGTTAAACCCAGAGTATAGTCGCTCGCGCATTGCTTTTCAAGTCCGCGGACTTATGCACTTTGTCCATGTTAAACCCAGAGTATAGTCGCTCGCGCATTGCTTTTCAAGTCCGCGGACTTATGCACTTTGTCCATGTTAAACCCAGAGTATAGTCGCTCGCGCATTGCTTTTCAAGTCCGCGGACTTATGCACTTTGTCCATGTTAAACCCAGAGTATAGTCGCTCGCGCATTGCTTTTTAACTTGTAAAAATTCCTCGGGTACTAAGAGTTTAGTCGCTCGCGCATTGCTTTTCAAGTCCGCGGACTTATGCACTTTGTCCATGTTAAACCCAGAGTATAGTCGCTCGCGCATTGCTTTTCAAGTCCGCGGACTTAAGCACTTTGTCCATGTTAAACCCAGAGTATAGTCGCTCGCGCATTGCTTTTCAAGTCCGCGGACTTATGCACTTTGTCCATGTTAAACCCAGAGTATAGTCGCTCGCGCATTGCTTTTCAAGTCCGCGGACTTATGCACTTTGTCCATGTTAAACCCAGAGTATAGTCGCTCGCGCATTGCTTTTCAAGTCCGCGGACTTATGCACTTTGTCCATGTTAAACCCAGAGTATAGTCGCTCGCGCATTGCTTTTTAACTTGTAAAAATTCCTCGGGTACTAAGAGTTTAGTCGCTCGCGCATTGCTTTTCAAGTCCGCGGACTTATGCACTTTGTCCATGTTAAACCCAGAGTATAGTCGCTCGCGCATTGCTTTTCAAGTCCGCGGACTTATGCACTTTGTCCATGTTAAACCCAGAGTATAGTCGCTCGCGCATTGCTTTTCAAGTCCGCGGACTTATGCACTTTGTCCATGTTAAACCCAGAGTATAGTCGCTCGCGCATTGCTTTTCAT
Source organism: Platygaster robiniae (assembly GCA_028476575.1). Classification (NCBI taxonomy): domain Eukaryota; kingdom Metazoa; phylum Arthropoda; class Insecta; order Hymenoptera; family Platygastridae; genus Platygaster; species Platygaster robiniae. Next base: position 86,077 of record JAPDSM010000020.1, on the reverse strand, counting down.
GTCCGCGGACTTATGCACATTGTCCATGTTAAACCCAGAGTATAGTCGCTCGCGCATTGCTTTTTAACTTGTAAAAATTCCTCGGGTACTAAGAGTTTAGTCGCTCGCGCATTGCTTTTCAAGTCCGCGGACTTATGCACTTTGTCCATGTTAAACCCAGAGTATAGTCGCTCGCGCATTGCTTTTTAACTTGTAAAAATTCCTCGGGTACTAAGAGTTTAGTCGCTCGCGCATTGCTTTTCAAGTCCGCGGACTTATGCACTTTGTCCATGTTAAACCCAGAGTATAGTCGCTCGCGCATTGCTTTTTAACTTGTAAAAATTCCTCGGGTACTAAGAGCTTAGTCGCTCGCGCATTGCTTTTCAAGTCCGCGGACTTATGCACTTTGTCCATGTTAAACCCAGAGTATAGTCGCTCGCGCATTGCTTTTTAAGTCCGCGGACTTAAGCACTTTGTCCATGTTAAACCCAGAGTATAGTCGCTCGCGCATTGCTTTTTAACTTGTAAAAATTCCTCGGGTACTAAGAGTTTAGTCGCTCGCGCATTGCTTTTCAAGTCCGCGGACTTATGCACTTTGTCCATGTTAAACCCAGAGTATAGTCGCTCGCGCATTGCTTTTCAAGTCCGCGGACTTATGCACTTTGTCCATGTTAAACCCAGAGTATAGTCGCTCGCGCATTGCTTTTCAAGTCCGCGGACTTATGCACTTTGTCCATGTTAAACCCAGAGTATAGTCGCTCGCGCATTGCTTTTCAAGTCCGCGGACTTATGCACTTTGTCCATGTTAAACCCAGAGTATAGTCGCTCGCGCATTGCTTTTTAACTTGTAAAAATTCCACGGGTACTAAGAGTTTAGTCGCTCGCGCATTGCTTTTAAAGTCCGCGGACTTATGCACTTTGTCCATGTTAAACCCAGAGTATAGTCGCTCGCGCATTGCTTTTCAAGTCCGCGGACTTAAGCACTTTGTCCATGTTAAACCCAGAGTATAGTCGCTCGCGCATTGCTTTTCAAGTCCGCGGACTTATGCACTTTGTCCATGTTAAACCCAGAGTATAGTCGCTCGCGCATTGCTTTTCAAGTCCGCGGACTTATGCACTTTGTCCATGTTAAACCCAGAGTATAGTCGCTCGCGCATTGCTTTTCAAGTCCGCGGACTTATGCACTTTGTCCATGTTAAACCCAGAGTATAGTCGCTCGCGCATTGCTTTTTAACTTGTAAAAATTCCTCGGGTACTAAGAGTTTAGTCGCTCGCGCATTGCTTTTAAAGTCCGCGGACTTATGCACTTTGTCCATGTTAAACCCAGAGTATAGTCGCTCGCGCATTGCTTTTCAAGTCCGCGGACTTATGCACTTTGTCCATGTTAAACCCAGAGTATAGTCGCTCGCGCATTGCTTTTCAAGTCCGCGGACTTATGCACTTTGTCCATGTTAAACCCAGAGTATAGTCGCTCGCGCATTGCTTTTTAACTTGTAAAAATTCCTCGGGTACTAAGAGTTTAGTCGCTCGCGCATTGCTTTTAAAGTCCGCGGACTTATGCACTTTGTCCATGTTAAACCCAGAGTATAGTCGCTCGCGCATTGCTTTTCAAGTCCGCGGACTTAAGCACTTTGTCCATGTTAAACCCAGAGTATAGTCGCTCGCGCATTGCTTTTCAAGTCCGCGGACTTATGCACTTTGTCCATGTTAAACCCAGAGTATAGTCGCTCGCGCATTGCTTTTCAAGTCCGCGGACTTATGCACTTTGTCCATGTTAAACCCAGAGTATAGTCGCTCGCGCATTGCTTTTCAAGTCCGCGGACTTATGCACTTTGTCCATGTTAAACCCAGAGTATAGTCGCTCGCGCATTGCTTTTTAACTTGTAAAAATTCCTCGGGTACTAAGAGTTTAGTCGCTCGCGCATTGCTTTTCAAGTCCGCGGACTTATGCACTTTGTCCATGTTAAACCCAGAGTATAGTCGCTCGCGCATTGCTTTTCAAGTCCGCGGACTTATGCACTTTGTCCATGTTAAACCCAGAGTATAGTCGCTCGCGCATTGCTTTTCAAGTCCGCGGACTTATGCACTTTGTCCATGTTAAACCCAGAGTATAGTCGCTCGCGCATTGCTTTTCATGTCCGCGGACTTATGCACATTGTCCATGTTAAACCCAGAGTATAGTCGCTCGCGCATTGCTTTTTAACTTGTAAAAATTCCTCGGGTACTAAGAGTTTAGTCGCTCGCGCATTGCTTTTCAAGTCCGCGGACTTATGCACTTTGTCCATGTTAAACCCAGAGTATAGTCGCTCGCGCATTGCTTTTTAACTTGTAAAAATTCCTCGGGTACTAAGAGTTTAGTCGCTCGCGCATTGCTTTTCAAGTCCGCGGACTTATGCACTTTGTCCATGTTAAACCCAGAGTATAGTCGCTCGCGCATTGCTTTTCAAGTCCGCGGACTTATGCACTTTGTCCATGTTAAACCCAGAGTATAGTCGCTCGCGCATTGCTTTTCAAGTCCGCGGACTTATGCACTTTGTCCATGTTAAACCCAGAGTATAGTCGCTCGCGCATTGCTTTTTAACTTGTAAAAAGTCCTCGGGTACTAAGAGTTTAGTCGCTCGCGCATTGCTTTTAAAGTCCGCGGACTTATGCACTTTGTCCATGTTAAACCCAGAGTATAGTCGCTCGCGCATTGCTTTTCAAGTCCGCGGACTTAAGCACTTTGTCCATGTTAAACCCAGAGTATAGTCGCTCGCGCATTGCTTTTCAAGTCCGCGGACTTAAGCACTTTGTCCATGTTACACCCAGAGTATAGTCGCTCGCGCATTGCTTTTCAAGTCCGCGGACTTAAGCACTTTGTCCATGTTAAACCCAGAGTATAGTCGCTCGCGCATTGCTTTTTAACTTGTAAAAATTCCTCGGGTACTAAGAGTTTAGTCGCTCGCGCATTGCTTTTAAAGTCCGCGGACTTATGCACTTTGTCCATGTTAAACCCAGAGTATAGTCGCTCGCGCATTGCTTTTCAAGTCCGCGGACTTAAGCACTTTGTCCATGTTAACCCAGAGTATAGTCGCTCGCGCATTGCTTTTCAAGTCCGCGGACTTATGCACTTTGTCCATGTTAAACCCAGAGTATAGTCGCTCGCGCATTGCTTTTCAAGTCCGCGGACTTAAGCACTTTGTCCATGTTAAACCCAGAGTATAGTCGCTCGCGCATTGCTTTTCAAGTCCGCGGACTTATGCACTTTGTCCATGTTAAACCCAGAGTATAGTCGCTCGCGCATTGCTTTTCAAGTCCGCGGACTTAAGCACTTTGTCCATGTTAAACCCAGAGTATAGTCGCTCGCGCATTGCTTTTCAAGTCCGCGGACTTATGCACTTTGTCCATGTTAAACCCAGAGTATAGACGCTCGCGCATTGCTTTTCAAGTCCGCGGACTTATGCACTTTGTCCATGTTAAACCCAGAGTATAGTCGCTCGCGCATTGCTTTTTAACTTGTAAAATTCCTCGGGTACTAAGAGTTTAGTCGCTCGCGCATTGCTTTTCAAGTCCGCGGACTTATGCACTTTGTCCATGTTAAACCCAGAGTATAGTCGCTCGCGCATTGCTTTTCAAGTCCGCGGACTTAAGCACTTTGTCCATGTTAAACCCAGAGTATAGTCGCTCGCGCATTGCTTTTCAAGTCCGCGGACTTATGCACTTTGTCCATGTTAAACCCAGAGTATAGTCGCTCGCGCATTGCTTTCAAGTCCGCGGACTTATGCACTTTGTCCATGTTAAACCCAGAGTATAGTCGCTCGCGCATTGCTTTTCAAGTCCGCGGACTTATGCACTTTGTCCATGTTAAACCCAGAGTATAGTCGCTCGCGCATTGCTTTTTAACTTGTAAAAATTCCTCGGGTACTAAGAGTTTAGTCGCTCGCGCATTGCTTTTAAAGTCCGCGGACTTATGCACTTTGTCCATGTTAAACCCAGAGTATAGTCGCTCGCGCATTGCTTTTCAAGTCCGCGGACTTATGCACTTTGTCCATGTTAAACCCAGAGTATAGTCGCTCGCGCATTGCTTTTCAAGTCCGCGGACTTATGCACTTTGTCCATGTTAAACCCAGAGTATAGTCGCTCGCGCATTGCTTTTTAACTTGTAAAAATTCCTCGGGTACTAAGAGTTTAGTCGCTCGCGCATTGCTTTTAAAGTCCGCGGACTTATGCACTTTGTCCATGTTAAACCCAGAGTATAGTCGCTCGCGCATTGCTTTTCAAGTCCGCGGACTTAAGCACTTTGTCCATGTTAAACCCAGAGTATAGTCGCTCGCGCATTGCTTTTCAAGTCCGCGGACTTATGCACTTTGTCCATGTTAAACCCAGAGTATAGTCGCTCGCGCATTGCTTTTCAAGTCCGCGGACTTATGCACTTTGTCCATGTTAAACCCAGAGTATAGTCGCTCGCGCATTGCTTTTCAAGTCCGCGGACTTATGCACTTTGTCCATGTTAAACCCAGAGTATAGTCGCTCGCGCATTGCTTTTTAACTTGTAAAAATTCCTCGGGTACTAAGAGTTTAGTCGCTCGCGCATTGCTTTTCAAGTCCGCGGACTTATGCACTTTGTCCATGTTAAACCCAGAGTATAGTCGCTCGCGCATTGCTTTTCAAGTCCGCGGACTTATGCACTTTGTCCATGTTAAACCCAGAGTATAGTCGCTCGCGCATTGCTTTTCAAGTCCGCGGACTTATGCACTTTGTCCATGTTAAACCCAGAGTATAGTCGCTCGCGCATTGCTTTTCATGTCCGCGGACTTATGCACATTGTCCATGTTAAACCCAGAGTATAGTCGCTCGCGCATTGCTTTTTAACTTGTAAAAATTCCTCGGGTACTAAGAGTTTAGTCGCTCGCGCATTGCTTTTCAAGTCCGCGGACTTATGCACTTTGTCCATGTTAAACCCAGAGTATAGTCGCTCGCGCATTGCTTTTTAACTTGTAAAAATTCCTCGGGTACTAAGAGTTTAGTCGCTCGCGCATTGCTTTTCAAGTCCGCGGACTTATGCACTTTGTCCATGTTAAACCCAGAGTATAGTCGCTCGCGCATTGCTTTTCAAGTCCGCGGACTTATGCACTTTGTCCATGTTAAACCCAGAGTATAGTCGCTCGCGCATTGCTTTTCAAGTCCGCGGACTTATGCACTTTGTCCATGTTAAACCCAGAGTATAGTCGCTCGCGCATTGCTTTTTAACTTGTAAAAAGTCCTCGGGTACTAAGAGTTTAGTCGCTCGCGCATTGCTTTTAAAGTCCGCGGACTTATGCACTTTGTCCATGTTAAACCCAGAGTATAGTCGCTCGCGCATTGCTTTTCAAGTCCGCGGACTTAAGCACTTTGTCCATGTTAAACCCAGAGTATAGTCGCTCGCGCATTGCTTTTCAAGTCCGCGGACTTAAGCACTTTGTCCATGTTACACCCAGAGTATAGTCGCTCGCGCATTGCTTTTCAAGTCCGCGGACTTAAGCACTTTGTCCATGTTAAACCCAGAGTATAGTCGCTCGCGCATTGCTTTTTAACTTGTAAAAATTCCTCGGGTACTAAGAGTTTAGTCGCTCGCGCATTGCTTTTAAAGTCCGCGGACTTATGCACTTTGTCCATGTTAAACCCAGAGTATAGTCGCTCGCGCATTGCTTTTCAAGTCCGCGGACTTAAGCACTTTGTCCATGTTAAACCCAGAGTATAGTCGCTCGCGCATTGCTTTTCAAGTCCGCGGACTTATGCACTTTGTCCATGTTAAACCCAGAGTATAGTCGCTCGCGCATTGCTTTTCAAGTCCGCGGACTTAAGCACTTTGTCCATGTTAAACCCAGAGTATAGTCGCTCGCGCATTGCTTTTCAAGTCCGCGGACTTAAGCACTTTGTCCATGTTAAACCCAGAGTATAGTCGCTCGCGCATTGCTTTTCAAGTCCGCGGACTTAAGCACTTTGTCCATGTTAAACCCAGAGTATAGTCGCTCGCGCATTGCTTTTCAAGTCCGCGGACTTATGCACTTTGTCCATGTTAAACCCAGAGTATAGACGCTCGCGCATTGCTTTTCAAGTCCGCGGACTTATGCACTTTGTCCATGTTAAACCCAGAGTATAGTCGCTCGCGCATTGCTTTTTAACTTGTAAAAATTCCTCGGGTACTAAGAGTTTAGTCGCTCGCGCATTGCTTTTCAAGTCCGCGGACTTATGCACTTTGTCCATGTTAAACCCAGAGTATAGTCGCTCGCGCATTGCTTTTCAAGTCCGCGGACTTAAGCACTTTGTCCATGTTAAACCCAGAGTATAGTCGCTCGCGCATTGCTTTTCAAGTCCGCGGACTTAAGCACTTTGTCCATGTTAAACCCAGAGTATAGTCGCTCGCGCATTGCTTTTCATGTCCGCGGACTTATGCACATTGTCCATGTTAAACCCAGAGTATAGTCGCTCGCGCATTGCTTTTTAACTTGTAAAAATTCCTCGGGTACTAAGAGTTTAGTCGCTCGCGCATTGCTTTTCAAGTCCGCGGACTTATGCACTTTGTCCATGTTAAACCCAGAGTATAGACGCTCGCGCATTGCTTTTCAAGTCCGCGGACTTATGCACTTTGTCCATGTTAAACCCAGAGTATAGTCGCTCGCGCATTGCTTTTTAACTTGTAAAAATTCCTCGGGTACTAAGAGTTTAGTCGCTCGCGCATTGCTTTTCAAGTCCGCGGACTTATGCACTTTGTCCATGTTAAACCCAGAGTATAGTCGCTCGCGCATTGCTTTTCAAGTCCGCGGACTTAAGCACTTTGTCCATGTTAAACCCAGAGTATAGTCGCTCGCGCATTGCTTTTCAAGTCCGCGGACTTATGCACTTTGTCCATGTTAAACCCAGAGTATAGACGCTCGCGCATTGCTTTTCAAGTCCGCGGACTTATGCACTTTGTCCATGTTAAACCCAGAGTATAGTCGCTCGCGCATTGCTTTTTAACTTGTAAAAATTCCTCGGGTACTAAGAGTTTAGTCGCTCGCGCATTGCTTTTCAAGTCCGCGGACTTAAGCACTTTGTCCATGTTAAACCCAGAGTATAGTCGCTCGCGCATTGCTTTTCATGTCCGCGGACTTATGCACATTGTCCATGTTAAACCCAGAGTATAGTCGCTCGCGCATTGCTTTTTAACTTGTAAAAATTCCTCGGGTACTAAGAGTTTAGTCGCTCGCGCATTGCTTTTCAAGTCCGCGGACTTATGCACTTTGTCCATGTTAAACCCAGAGTATAGTCGCTCGCGCATTGCTTTTTAACTTGTAAAAATTCCTCGCGTACTAAGAGTTTAGTCGCTCGCGCATTGCTTTTCAAGTCCGCGGACTTATGCACTTTGTCCATGTTAAACCCAGAGTATAGTCGCTCGCGCATTGCTTTTTAACTTGTAAAAATTCCTCGGGTACTAAGAGTTTAGTCGCTCGCGCATTGCTTTTAAAGTCCGCGGACTTATGCACTTTGTCCATGTTAAACCCAGAGTATAGTCGCTCGCGCATTGCTTTTCAAGTCCGCGGACTTAAGCACTTTGTCCATGTTAAACCCAGAGTATAGTCGCTCGCGCATTGCTTTTCAAGTCCGCGGACTTATGCACTTTGTCCATGTTAAACCCAGAGTATAGTCGCTCGCGCATTGCTTTTCAAGTCCGCGGACTTAAGCACTTTGTCCATGTTAAACCCAGAGTATAGTCGCTCGCGCATTGCTTTTCAAGTCCGCGGACTTAAGCACTTTGTCCATGTTAAACCCAGAGTATAGTCGCTCGCGCATTGCTTTTCAAGTCCGCGGACTTAAGCACTTTGTCCATGTTAAACCCAGAGTATAGTCGCTCGCGCATTGCTTTTCAAGTCCGCGGACTTATGCACTTTGTCCATGTTAAACCCAGAGTATAGACGCTCGCGCATTGCTTTTCAAGTCCGCGGACTTATGCACTTTGTCCATGTTAAACCCAGAGTATAGTCGCTCGCGCATTGCTTTTTAACTTGTAAAAATTCCTCGGGTACTAAGAGTTTAGTCGCTCGCGCATTGCTTTTCAAGTCCGCGGACTTATGCACTTTGTCCATGTTAAACCCAGAGTATAGTCGCTCGCGCATTGCTTTTCAAGTCCGCGGACTTAAGCACTTTGTCCATGTTAAACCCAGAGTATAGTCGCTCGCGCATTGCTTTTCAAGTCCGCGGACTTAAGCACTTTGTCCATGTTAAACCCAGAGTATAGTCGCTCGCGCATTGCTTTTCATGTCCGCGGACTTATGCACATTGTCCATGTTAAACCCAGAGTATAGTCGCTCGCGCATTGCTTTTTAACTTGTAAAAATTCCTCGGGTACTAAGAGTTTAGTCGCTCGCGCATTGCTTTTCAAGTCCGCGGACTTATGCACTTTGTCCATGTTAAACCCAGAGTATAGACGCTCGCGCATTGCTTTTCAAGTCCGCGGACTTATGCACTTTGTCCATGTTAAACCCAGAGTATAGTCGCTCGCGCATTGCTTTTTAACTTGTAAAAATTCCTCGGGTACTAAGAGTTTAGTCGCTCGCGCATTGCTTTTCAAGTCCGCGGACTTATGCACTTTGTCCATGTTAAACCCAGAGTATAGTCGCTCGCGCATTGCTTTTCAAGTCCGCGGACTTAAGCACTTTGTCCATGTTAAACCCAGAGTATAGTCGCTCGCGCATTGCTTTTCAAGTCCGCGGACTTATGCACTTTGTCCATGTTAAACCCAGAGTATAGACGCTCGCGCATTGCTTTTCAAGTCCGCGGACTTATGCACTTTGTCCATGTTAAACCCAGAGTATAGTCGCTCGCGCATTGCTTTTTAACTTGTAAAAATTCCTCGGGTACTAAGAGTTTAGTCGCTCGCGCATTGCTTTTCAAGTCCGCGGACTTAAGCACTTTGTCCATGTTAAACCCAGAGTATAGTCGCTCGCGCATTGCTTTTCATGTCCGCGGACTTATGCACATTGTCCATGTTAAACCCAGAGTATAGTCGCTCGCGCATTGCTTTTTAACTTGTAAAAATTCCTCGGGTACTAAGAGTTTAGTCGCTCGCGCATTGCTTTTCAAGTCCGCGGACTTATGCACTTTGTCCATGTTAAACCCAGAGTATAGTCGCTCGCGCATTGCTTTTTAACTTGTAAAAATTCCTCGCGTACTAAGAGTTTAGTCGCTCGCGCATTGCTTTTCAAGTCCGCGGACTTATGCACTTTGTCCATGTTAAACCCAGAGTATAGTCGCTCGCGCATTGCTTTTTAACTTGTAAAAATTCCTCGGGTACTAAGAGCTTAGTCGCTCGCGCATTGCTTTTCAAGTCCGCGGACTTATGCACTTTGTCCATGTTAAACCCAGAGTATAGTCGCTCGCGCATTGCTTTTTAAGTCCGCGGACTTAAGCACTTTGTCCATGTTAAACCCAGAGTATAGTCGCTCGCGCATTGCTTTTCAAGTCCGCGGACTTATGCACTTTGTCCATGTTAAACCCAGAGTATAGTCGCTCGCGCATTGCTTTTCAAGTCCGCGGACTTATGCACTTTGTCCATGTTAAACCCAGAGTATAGTCGCTCGCGCATTGCTTTTCAAGTCCGCGGACTTATGCACTTTGTCCATGTTAAACCCAGAGTATAGTCGCTCGCGCATTGCTTTTTAACTTGTAAAAATTCCTCGGGTACTAAGAGTTTAGTCGCTCGCGCATTGCTTTTCAAGTCCGCGGACTTATGCACTTTGTCCATGTTAAACCCAGAGTATAGTCGCTCGCGCATTGCTTTTCAAGTCCGCGGACTTAAGCACTTTGTCCATGTTAAACCCAGAGTATAGTCGCTCGCGCATTGCTTTTCAAGTCCGCGGACTTATGCACTTTGTCCATGTTAAACCCAGAGTATAGTCGCTCGCGCATTGCTTTTCAAGTCCGCGGACTTATGCACTTTGTCCATGTTAAACCCAGAGTATAGTCGCTCGCGCATTGCTTTTCAAGTCCGCGGACTTATGCACTTTGTCCATGTTAAACCCAGAGTATAGTCGCTCGCGCATTGCTTTTTAACTTGTAAAAATTCCTCGGGTACTAAGAGTTTAGTCGCTCGCGCATTGCTTTTCAAGTCCGCGGACTTATGCACTTTGTCCATGTTAAACCCAGAGTATAGTCGCTCGCGCATTGCTTTTCAAGTCCGCGGACTTATGCACTTTGTCCATGTTAAACCCAGAGTATAGTCGCTCGCGCATTGCTTTTCAAGTCCGCGGACTTATGCACTTTGTCCATGTTAAACCCAGAGTATAGTCGCTCGCGCATTGCTTTTCATGTCCGCGGACTTATGCACATTGTCCATGTTAAACCCAGAGTATAGTCGCTCGCGCATTGCTTTTTAACTTGTAAAAATTCCTCGGGTACTAAGAGTTTAGTCGCTCGCGCATTGCTTTTCAAGTCCGCGGACTTATGCACTTTGTCCATGTTAAACCCAGAGTATAGTCGCTCGCGCATTGCTTTTTAACTTGTAAAAATTCCTCGGGTACTAAGAGTTTAGTCGCTCGCGCATTGCTTTTCAAGTCCGCGGACTTATGCACTTTGTCCATGTTGAACCCAGAGTATAGTCGCTCGCGCATTGCTTTTTAACTTGTAAAAATTCCTCGGGTACTAAGAGCTTAGTCGCTCGCGCATTGCTTTTCAAGTCCGCGGACTTATGCACTTTGTCCATGTTAAACCCAGAGTATAGTCGCTCGCGCATTGCTTTTTAAGTCCGCGGACTTAAGCACTTTGTCCATGTTAAACCCAGAGTATAGTCGCTCGCGCATTGCTTTTTAACTTGTAAAAATTCCTCGGGTACTAAGAGTTTAGTCGCTCGCGCATTGCTTTTCAAGTCCGCGGACTTATGCACTTTGTCCATGTTAAACCCAGAGTATAGTCGCTCGCGCATTGCTTTTCAAGTCCGCGGACTTATGCACTTTGTCCATGTTAAACCCAGAGTATAGTCGCTCGCGCATTGCTTTTCAAGTCCGCGGACTTATGCACTTTGTCCATGTTAAACCCAGAGTATAGTCGCTCGCGCATTGCTTTTCAAGTCCGCGGACTTATGCACTTTGTCCATGTTAAACCCAGAGTATAGTCGCTCGCGCATTGCTTTTTAACTTGTAAAAATTCCTCGGGTACTAAGAGTTTAGTCGCTCGCGCATTGCTTTTAAAGTCCGCGGACTTATGCACTTTGTCCATGTTAAACCCAGAGTATAGTCGCTCGCGCATTGCTTTTCAAGTCCGCGGACTTAAGCACTTTGTCCATGTTAAACCCAGAGTATAGTCGCTCGCGCATTGCTTTTCAAGTCCGCGGACTTATGCACTTTGTCCATGTTAAACCCAGAGTATAGTCGCTCGCGCATTGCTTTTCAAGTCCGCGGACTTATGCACTTTGTCCATGTTAAACCCAGAGTATAGTCGCTCGCGCATTGCTTTTCAAGTCCGCGGACTTATGCACTTTGTCCATGTTAAACCCAGAGTATAGTCGCTCGCGCATTGCTTTTTAACTTGTAAAAATTCCTCGGGTACTAAGAGTTTAGTCGCTCGCGCATTGCTTTTAAAGTCCGCGGACTTATGCACTTTGTCCATGTTAAACCCAGAGTATAGTCGCTCGCGCATTGCTTTTCAAGTCCGCGGACTTATGCACTTTGTCCATGTTAAACCCAGAGTATAGTCGCTCGCGCATTGCTTTTCAAGTCCGCGGACTTATGCACTTTGTCCATGTTAAACCCAGAGTATAGTCGCTCGCGCATTGCTTTTTAACTTGTAAAAATTCCTCGGGTACTAAGAGTTTAGTCGCTCGCGCATTGCTTTTAAAGTCCGCGGACTTATGCACTTTGTCCATGTTAAACCCAGAGTATAGTCGCTCGCGCATTGCTTTTCAAGTCCGCGGACTTAAGCACTTTGTCCATGTTAAACCCAGAGTATAGTCGCTCGCGCATTGCTTTTCAAGTCCGCGGACTTATGCACTTTGTCCATGTTAAACCCAGAGTATAGTCGCTCGCGCATTGCTTTTCAAGTCCGCGGACTTATGCACTTTGTCCATGTTAAACCCAGAGTATAGTCGCTCGCGCATTGCTTTTCAAGTCCGCGGACTTATGCACTTTGTCCATGTTAAACCCAGAGTATAGTCGCTCGCGCATTGCTTTTTAACTTGTAAAAATTCCTCGGGTACTAAGAGTTTAGTCGCTCGCGCATTGCTTTTCAAGTCCGCGGACTTATGCACTTTGTCCATGTTAAACCCAGAGTATAGTCGCTCGCGCATTGCTTTTCAAGTCCGCGGACTTATGCACTTTGTCCATGTTAAACCCAGAGTATAGTCGCTCGCGCATTGCTTTTCAAGTCCGCGGACTTATGCACTTTGTCCATGTTAAACCCAGAGTATAGTCGCTCGCGCATTGCTTTTCATGTCCGCGGACTTATGCACATTGTCCATGTTAAACCCAGAGTATAGTCGCTCGCGCATTGCTTTTTAACTTGTAAAAATTCCTCGGGTACTAAGAGTTTAGTCGCTCGCGCATTGCTTTTCAAGTCCGCGGACTTATGCACTTTGTCCATGTTAAACCCAGAGTATAGTCGCTCGCGCATTGCTTTTTAACTTGTAAAAATTCCTCGGGTACTAAGAGTTTAGTCGCTCGCGCATTGCTTTTCAAGTCCGCGGACTTATGCACTTTGTCCATGTTAAACCCAGAGTATAGTCGCTCGCGCATTGCTTTTCAAGTCCGCGGACTTATGCACTTTGTCCATGTTAAACCCAGAGTATAGTCGCTCGCGCATTGCTTTTCAAGTCCGCGGACTTATGCACTTTGTCCATGTTAAACCCAGAGTATAGTCGCTCGCGCATTGCTTTTTAACTTGTAAAAAGTCCTCGGGTACTAAGAGTTTAGTCGCTCGCGCATTGCTTTTAAAGTCCGCGGACTTATGCACTTTGTCCATGTTAAACCCAGAGTATAGTCGCTCGCGCATTGCTTTTCAAGTCCGCGGACTTAAGCACTTTGTCCATGTTAAACCCAGAGTATAGTCGCTCGCGCATTGCTTTTCAAGTCCGCGGACTTAAGCACTTTGTCCATGTTACACCCAGAGTATAGTCGCTCGCGCATTGCTTTTCAAGTCCGCGGACTTAAGCACTTTGTCCATGTTAAACCCAGAGTATAGTCGCTCGCGCATTGCTTTTTAACTTGTAAAAATTCCTCGGGTACTAAGAGTTTAGTCGCTCGCGCATTGCTTTTAAAGTCCGCGGACTTATGCACTTTGTCCATGTTAAACCCAGAGTATAGTCGCTCGCGCATTGCTTTTCAAGTCCGCGGACTTAAGCACTTTGTCCATGTTAAACCCAGAGTATAGTCGCTCGCGCATTGCTTTTCAAGTCCGCGGACTTATGCACTTTGTCCATGTTAAACCCAGAGTATAGTCGCTCGCGCATTGCTTTTCAAGTCCGCGGACTTAAGCACTTTGTCCATGTTAAACCCAGAGTATAGTCGCTCGCGCATTGCTTTTCAAGTCCGCGGACTTAAGCACTTTGTCCATGTTAAACCCAGAGTATAGTCGCTCGCGCATTGCTTTTCAAGTCCGCGGACTTAAGCACTTTGTCCATGTTAAACCCAGAGTATAGTCGCTCGCGCATTGCTTTTCAAGTCCGCGGACTTATGCACTTTGTCCATGTTAAACCCAGAGTATAGACGCTCGCGCATTGCTTTTCAAGTCCGCGGACTTATGCACTTTGTCCATGTTAAACCCAGAGTATAGTCGCTCGCGCATTGCTTTTTAACTTGTAAAAATTCCTCGGGTACTAAGAGTTTAGTCGCTCGCGCATTGCTTTTCAAGTCCGCGGACTTATGCACTTTGTCCATGTTAAACCCAGAGTATAGTCGCTCGCGCATTGCTTTTCAAGTCCGCGGACTTAAGCACTTTGTCCATGTTAAACCCAGAGTATAGTCGCTCGCGCATTGCTTTTCAAGTCCGCGGACTTAAGCACTTTGTCCATGTTAAACCCAGAGTATAGTCGCTCGCGCATTGCTTTTCATGTCCGCGGACTTATGCACATTGTCCATGTTAAACCCAGAGTATAGTCGCTCGCGCATTGCTTTTTAACTTGTAAAAATTCCTCGGGTACTAAGAGTTTAGTCGCTCGCGCATTGCTTTTCAAGTCCGCGGACTTATGCACTTTGTCCATGTTAAACCCAGAGTATAGACGCTCGCGCATTGCTTTTCAAGTCCGCGGACTTATGCACTTTGTCCATGTTAAACCCAGAGTATAGTCGCTCGCGCATTGCTTTTTAACTTGTAAAAATTCCTCGGGTACTAAGAGTTTAGTCGCTCGCGCATTGCTTTTCAAGTCCGCGGACTTATGCACTTTGTCCATGTTAAACCCAGAGTATAGTCGCTCGCGCATTGCTTTTCAAGTCCGCGGACTTAAGCACTTTGTCCATGTTAAACCCAGAGTATAGTCGCTCGCGCATTGCTTTTCAAGTCCGCGGACTTATGCACTTTGTCCATGTTAAACCCAGAGTATAGACGCTCGCGCATTGCTTTTCAAGTCCGCGGACTTATGCACTTTGTCCATGTTAAACCCAGAGTATAGTCGCTCGCGCATTGCTTTTTAACTTGTAAAAATTCCTCGGGTACTAAGAGTTTAGTCGCTCGCGCATTGCTTTTCAAGTCCGCGGACTTAAGCACTTTGTCCATGTTAAACCCAGAGTATAGTCGCTCGCGCATTGCTTTTCATGTCCGCGGACTTATGCACATTGTCCATGTTAAACCCAGAGTATAGTCGCTCGCGCATTGCTTTTTAACTTGTAAAAATTCCTCGGGTACTAAGAGTTTAGTCGCTCGCGCATTGCTTTTCAAGTCCGCGGACTTATGCACTTTGTCCATGTTAAACCCAGAGTATAGTCGCTCGCGCATTGCTTTTTAACTTGTAAAAATTCCTCGCGTACTAAGAGTTTAGTCGCTCGCGCATTGCTTTTCAAGTCCGCGGACTTATGCACTTTGTCCATGTTAAACCCAGAGTATAGTCGCTCGCGCATTGCTTTTTAACTTGTAAAAATTCCTCGGGTACTAAGAGCTTAGTCGCTCGCGCATTGCTTTTCAAGTCCGCGGACTTATGCACTTTGTCCATGTTAAACCCAGAGTATAGTCGCTCGCGCATTGCTTTTTAAGTCCGCGGACTTAAGCACTTTGTCCATGTTAAACCCAGAGTATAGTCGCTCGCGCATTGCTTTTCAAGTCCGCGGACTTATGCACTTTGTCCATGTTAAACCCAGAGTATAGTCGCTCGCGCATTGCTTTTCAAGTCCGCGGACTTATGCACTTTGTCCATGTTAAACCCAGAGTATAGTCGCTCGCGCATTGCTTTTCAAGTCCGCGGACTTATGCACTTTGTCCATGTTAAACCCAGAGTATAGTCGCTCGCGCATTGCTTTTTAACTTGTAAAAATTCCTCGGGTACTAAGAGTTTAGTCGCTCGCGCATTGCTTTTCAAGTCCGCGGACTTATGCACTTTGTCCATGTTAAACCCAGAGTATAGTCGCTCGCGCATTGCTTTTCAAGTCCGCGGACTTAAGCACTTTGTCCATGTTAAACCCAGAGTATAGTCGCTCGCGCATTGCTTTTCAAGTCCGCGGACTTATGCACTTTGTCCATGTTAAACCCAGAGTATAGTCGCTCGCGCATTGCTTTTCAAGTCCGATGACTTATGCACTTTGTCCATGTTAAACCCAGAGTATAGTCGCTCGCGCATTGCTTTTCAAGTCCGCGGACTTATGCACTTTGTCCATGTTAAACCCAGAGTATAGTCGCTCGCGCATTGCTTTTTAACTTGTAAAAATTCCTCGGGTACTAAGAGTTTAGTCGCTCGCGCATTGCTTTTCAAGTCCGCGGACTTATGCACTTTGTCCATGTTAAACCCAGAGTATAGTCGCTCGCGCATTGCTTTTCAAGTCCGCGGACTTATGCACTTTGTCCATGTTAAACCCAGAGTATAGTCGCTCGCGCATTGCTTTTCAAGTCCGCGGACTTATGCACTTTGTCCATGTTAAACCCAGAGTATAGTCGCTCGCGCATTGCTTTTCATGTCCGCGGACTTATGCACATTGTCCATGTTAAACCCAGAGTATAGTCGCTCGCGCATTGCTTTTTAACTTGTAAAAATTCCTCGGGTACTAAGAGTTTAGTCGCTCGCGCATTGCTTTTCAAGTCCGCGGACTTATGCACTTTGTCCATGTTAAACCCAGAGTATAGTCGCTCGCGCATTGCTTTTTAACTTGTAAAAATTCCTCGGGTACTAAGAGTTTAGTCGCTCGCGCATTGCTTTTCAAGTCCGCGGACTTATGCACTTTGTCCATGTTAAACCCAGAGTATAGTCGCTCGCGCATTGCTTTTTAACTTGTAAAAATTCCTCGGGTACTAAGAGCTTAGTCGCTCGCGCATTGCTTTTCAAGTCCGCGGACTTATGCACTTTGTCCATGTTAAACCCAGAGTATAGTCGCTCGCGCATTGCTTTTTAAGTCCGCGGACTTAAGCACTTTGTCCATGTTAAACCCAGAGTATAGTCGCTCGCGCATTGCTTTTTAACTTGTAAAAATTCCTCGGGTACTAAGAGTTTAGTCGCTCGCGCATTGCTTTTCAAGTCCGCGGACTTATGCACTTTGTCCATGTTAAACCCAGAGTATAGTCGCTCGCGCATTGCTTTTCAAGTCCGCGGACTTATGCACTTTGTCCATGTTAAACCCAGAGTATAGTCGCTCGCGCATTGCTTTTCAAGTCCGCGGACTTATGCACTTTGTCCATGTTAAACCCAGAGTATAGTCGCTCGCGCATTGCTTTTCAAGTCCGCGGACTTATGCACTTTGTCCATGTTAAACCCAGAGTATAGTCGCTCGCGCATTGCTTTTTAACTTGTAAAAATTCCTCGGGTACTAAGAGTTTAGTCGCTCGCGCATTGCTTTTAAAGTCCGCGGACTTATGCACTTTGTCCATGTTAAACCCAGAGTATAGTCGCTCGCGCATTGCTTTTCAAGTCCGCGGACTTAAGCACTTTGTCCATGTTAAACCCAGAGTATAGTCGCTCGCGCATTGCTTTTCAAGTCCGCGGACTTATGCACTTTGTCCATGTTAAACCCAGAGTATAGTCGCTCGCGCATTGCTTTTCAAGTCCGCGGACTTATGCACTTTGTCCATGTTAAACCCAGAGTATAGTCGCTCGCGCATTGCTTTTCAAGTCCGCGGACTTATGCACTTTGTCCATGTTAAACCCAGAGTATAGTCGCTCGCGCATTGCTTTTTAACTTGTAAAAATTCCTCGGGTACTAAGAGTTTAGTCGCTCGCGCATTGCTTTTCAAGTCCGCGGACTTATGCACTTTGTCCATGTTAAACCCAGAGTATAGTCGCTCGCGCATTGCTTTTCAAGTCCGCGGACTTATGCACTTTGTCCATGTTAAACCCAGAGTATAGTCGCTCGCGCATTGCTTTTCAAGTCCGCGGACTTATGCACTTTGTCCATGTTAAACCCAGAGTATAGTCGCTCGCGCATTGCTTTTCATGTCCGCGGACTTATGCACATTGTCCATGTTAAACCCAGAGTATAGTCGCTCGCGCATTGCTTTTTAACTTGTAAAAATTCCTCGGGTACTAAGAGTTTAGTCGCTCGCGCATTGCTTTTCAAGTCCGCGGACTTATGCACTTTGTCCATGTTAAACCCAGAGTATAGTCGCTCGCGCATTGCTTTTTAACTTGTAAAAATTCCTCGGGTACTAAGAGTTTAGTCGCTCGCGCATTGCTTTTCAAGTCCGCGGACTTATGCACTTTGTCCATGTTAAACCCAGAGTATAGTCGCTCGCGCATTGCTTTTTAACTTGTAAAAATTCCTCGGGTACTAAGAGCTTAGTCGCTCGCGCATTGCTTTTCAAGTCCGCGGACTTATGCACTTTGTCCATGTTAAACCCAGAGTATAGTCGCTCGCGCATTGCTTTTTAAGTCCGCGGACTTAAGCACTTTGTCCATGTTAAACCCAGAGTATAGTCGCTCGCGCATTGCTTTTTAACTTGTAAAAATTCCTCGGGTACTAAGAGTTTAGTCGCTCGCGCATTGCTTTTCAAGTCCGCGGACTTATGCACTTTGTCCATGTTAAACCCAGAGTATAGTCGCTCGCGCATTGCTTTTCAAGTCCGCGGACTTATGCACTTTGTCCATGTTAAACCCAGAGTATAGTCGCTCGCGCATTGCTTTTCAAGTCCGCGGACTTATGCACTTTGTCCATGTTAAACCCAGAGTATAGTCGCTCGCGCATTGCTTTTCAAGTCCGCGGACTTATGCACTTTGTCCATGTTAAACCCAGAGTATAGTCGCTCGCGCATTGCTTTTTAACTTGTAAAAATTCCTCGGGTACTAAGAGTTTAGTCGCTCGCGCATTGCTTTTAAAGTCCGCGGACTTATGCACTTTGTCCATGTTAAACCCAGAGTATAGTCGCTCGCGCATTGCTTTTCAAGTCCGCGGACTTAAGCACTTTGTCCATGTTAAACCCAGAGTATAGTCGCTCGCGCATTGCTTTTCAAGTCCGCGGACTTATGCACTTTGTCCATGTTAAACCCAGAGTATAGTCGCTCGCGCATTGCTTTTCAAGTCCGCGGACTTATGCACTTTGTCCATGTTAAACCCAGAGTATAGTCGCTCGCGCATTGCTTTTCAAGTCCGCGGACTTATGCACTTTGTCCATGTTAAACCCAGAGTATAGTCGCTCGCGCATTGCTTTTTAACTTGTAAAAATTCCTCGGGTACTAAGAGTTTAGTCGCTCGCGCATTGCTTTTAAAGTCCGCGGACTTATGCACTTTGTCCATGTTAAACCCAGAGTATAGTCGCTCGCGCATTGCTTTTCAAGTCCGCGGACTTATGCACTTTGTCCATGTTAAACCCAGAGTATAGTCGCTCGCGCATTGCTTTTCAAGTCCGCGGACTTATGCACTTTGTCCATGTTAAACCCAGAGTATAGTCGCTCGCGCATTGCTTTTTAACTTGTAAAAATTCCTCGGGTACTAAGAGTTTAGTCGCTCGCGCATTGCTTTTAAAGTCCGCGGACTTATGCACTTTGTCCATGTTAAACCCAGAGTATAGTCGCTCGCGCATTGCTTTTCAAGTCCGCGGACTTAAGCACTTTGTCCATGTTAAACCCAGAGTATAGTCGCTCGCGCATTGCTTTTCAAGTCCGCGGACTTATGCACTTTGTCCATGTTAAACCCAGAGTATAGTCGCTCGCGCATTGCTTTTCAAGTCCGCGGACTTATGCACTTTGTCCATGTTAAACCCAGAGTATAGTCGCTCGCGCATTGCTTTTCAAGTCCGCGGACTTATGCACTTTGTCCATGTTAAACCCAGAGTATAGTCGCTCGCGCATTGCTTTTTAACTTGTAAAAATTCCTCGGGTACTAAGAGTTTAGTCGCTCGCGCATTGCTTTTCAAGTCCGCGGACTTATGCACTTTGTCCATGTTAAACCCAGAGTATAGTCGCTCGCGCATTGCTTTTCAAGTCCGCGGACTTATGCACTTTGTCCATGTTAAACCCAGAGTATAGTCGCTCGCGCATTGCTTTTCAAGTCCGCGGACTTATGCACTTTGTCCATGTTAAACCCAGAGTATAGTCGCTCGCGCATTGCTTTTCATGTCCGCGGACTTATGCACATTGTCCATGTTAAACCCAGAGTATAGTCGCTCGCGCATTGCTTTTTAACTTGTAAAAATTCCTCGGGTACTAAGAGTTTAGTCGCTCGCGCATTGCTTTTCAAGTCCGCGGACTTATGCACTTTGTCCATGTTAAACCCAGAGTATAGTCGCTCGCGCATTGCTTTTTAACTTGTAAAAATTCCTCGGGTACTAAGAGTTTAGTCGCTCGCGCATTGCTTTTCAAGTCCGCGGACTTATGCACTTTGTCCATGTTAAACCCAGAGTATAGTCGCTCGCGCATTGCTTTTCAAGTCCGCGGACTTATGCACTTTGTCCATGTTAAACCCAGAGTATAGTCGCTCGCGCATTGCTTTTCAAGTCCGCGGACTTATGCACTTTGTCCATGTTAAACCCAGAGTATAGTCGCTCGCGCATTGCTTTTTAACTTGTAAAAAGTCCTCGGGTACTAAGAGTTTAGTCGCTCGCGCATTGCTTTTAAAGTCCGCGGACTTATGCACTTTGTCCATGTTAAACCCAGAGTATAGTCGCTCGCGCATTGCTTTTCAAGTCCGCGGACTTAAGCACTTTGTCCATGTTAAACCCAGAGTATAGTCGCTCGCGCATTGCTTTTCAAGTCCGCGGACTTAAGCACTTTGTCCATGTTACACCCAGAGTATAGTCGCTCGCGCATTGCTTTTCAAGTCCGCGGACTTAAGCACTTTGTCCATGTTAAACCCAGAGTATAGTCGCTCGCGCATTGCTTTTTAACTTGTAAAAATTCCTCGGGTACTAAGAGTTTAGTCGCTCGCGCATTGCTTTTAAAGTCCGCGGACTTATGCACTTTGTCCATGTTAAACCCAGAGTATAGTCGCTCGCGCATTGCTTTTCAAGTCCGCGGACTTAAGCACTTTGTCCATGTTAAACCCAGAGTATAGTCGCTCGCGCATTGCTTTTCAAGTCCGCGGACTTATGCACTTTGTCCATGTTAAACCCAGAGTATAGTCGCTCGCGCATTGCTTTTCAAGTCCGCGGACTTAAGCACTTTGTCCATGTTAAACCCAGAGTATAGTCGCTCGCGCATTGCTTTTCAAGTCCGCGGACTTAAGCACTTTGTCCATGTTAAACCCAGAGTATAGTCGCTCGCGCATTGCTTTTCAAGTCCGCGGACTTAAGCACTTTGTCCATGTTAAACCCAGAGTATAGTCGCTCGCGCATTGCTTTTCAAGTCCGCGGACTTATGCACTTTGTCCATGTTAAACCCAGAGTATAGACGCTCGCGCATTGCTTTTCAAGTCCGCGGACTTATGCACTTTGTCCATGTTAAACCCAGAGTATAGTCGCTCGCGCATTGCTTTTTAACTTGTAAAAATTCCTCGGGTACTAAGAGTTTAGTCGCTCGCGCATTGCTTTTCAAGTCCGCGGACTTATGCACTTTGTCCATGTTAAACCCAGAGTATAGTCGCTCGCGCATTGCTTTTCAAGTCCGCGGACTTAAGCACTTTGTCCATGTTAAACCCAGAGTATAGTCGCTCGCGCATTGCTTTTCAAGTCCGCGGACTTAAGCACTTTGTCCATGTTAAACCCAGAGTATAGTCGCTCGCGCATTGCTTTTCATGTCCGCGGACTTATGCACATTGTCCATGTTAAACCCAGAGTATAGTCGCTCGCGCATTGCTTTTTAACTTGTAAAAATTCCTCGGGTACTAAGAGTTTAGTCGCTCGCGCATTGCTTTTCAAGTCCGCGGACTTATGCACTTTGTCCATGTTAAACCCAGAGTATAGACGCTCGCGCATTGCTTTTCAAGTCCGCGGACTTATGCACTTTGTCCATGTTAAACCCAGAGTATAGTCGCTCGCGCATTGCTTTTTAACTTGTAAAAATTCCTCGGGTACTAAGAGTTTAGTCGCTCGCGCATTGCTTTTCAAGTCCGCGGACTTATGCACTTTGTCCATGTTAAACCCAGAGTATAGTCGCTCGCGCATTGCTTTTCAAGTCCGCGGACTTAAGCACTTTGTCCATGTTAAACCCAGAGTATAGTCGCTCGCGCATTGCTTTTCAAGTCCGCGGACTTATGCACTTTGTCCATGTTAAACCCAGAGTATAGACGCTCGCGCATTGCTTTTCAAGTCCGCGGACTTATGCACTTTGTCCATGTTAAACCCAGAGTATAGTCGCTCGCGCATTGCTTTTTAACTTGTAAAAATTCCTCGGGTACTAAGAGTTTAGTCGCTCGCGCATTGCTTTTCAAGTCCGCGGACTTAAGCACTTTGTCCATGTTAAACCCAGAGTATAGTCGCTCGCGCATTGCTTTTCATGTCCGCGGACTTATGCACATTGTCCATGTTAAACCCAGAGTATAGTCGCTCGCGCATTGCTTTTTAACTTGTAAAAATTCCTCGGGTACTAAGAGTTTAGTCGCTCGCGCATTGCTTTTCAAGTCCGCGGACTTATGCACTTTGTCCATGTTAAACCCAGAGTATAGTCGCTCGCGCATTGCTTTTTAACTTGTAAAAATTCCTCGCGTACTAAGAGTTTAGTCGCTCGCGCATTGCTTTTCAAGTCCGCGGACTTATGCACTTTGTCCATGTTAAACCCAGAGTATAGTCGCTCGCGCATTGCTTTTTAACTTGTAAAAATTCCTCGGGTACTAAGAGCTTAGTCGCTCGCGCATTGCTTTTCAAGTCCGCGGACTTATGCACTTTGTCCATGTTAAACCCAGAGTATAGTCGCTCGCGCATTGCTTTTTAAGTCCGCGGACTTAAGCACTTTGTCCATGTTAAACCCAGAGTATAGTCGCTCGCGCATTGCTTTTCAAGTCCGCGGACTTATGCACTTTGTCCATGTTAAACCCAGAGTATAGTCGCTCGCGCATTGCTTTTCAAGTCCGCGGACTTATGCACTTTGTCCATGTTAAACCCAGAGTATAGTCGCTCGCGCATTGCTTTTCAAGTCCGCGGACTTATGCACTTTGTCCATGTTAAACCCAGAGTATAGTCGCTCGCGCATTGCTTTTTAACTTGTAAAAATTCCTCGGGTACTAAGAGTTTAGTCGCTCGCGCATTGCTTTTCAAGTCCGCGGACTTATGCACTTTGTCCATGTTAAACCCAGAGTATAGTCGCTCGCGCATTGCTTTTCAAGTCCGCGGACTTAAGCACTTTGTCCATGTTAAACCCAGAGTATAGTCGCTCGCGCATTGCTTTTCAAGTCCGCGGACTTATGCACTTTGTCCATGTTAAACCCAGAGTATAGTCGCTCGCGCATTGCTTTTCAAGTCCGCGGACTTATGCACTTTGTCCATGTTAAACCCAGAGTATAGTCGCTCGCGCATTGCTTTTCAAGTCCGCGGACTTATGCACTTTGTCCATGTTAAACCCAGAGTATAGTCGCTCGCGCATTGCTTTTTAACTTGTAAAAATTCCTCGGGTACTAAGAGTTTAGTCGCTCGCGCATTGCTTTTCAAGTCCGCGGACTTATGCACTTTGTCCATGTTAAACCCAGAGTATAGTCGCTCGCGCATTGCTTTTCAAGTCCGCGGACTTATGCACTTTGTCCATGTTAAACCCAGAGTATAGTCGCTCGCGCATTGCTTTTCAAGTCCGCGGACTTATGCACTTTGTCCATGTTAAACCCAGAGTATAGTCGCTCGCGCATTGCTTTTCATGTCCGCGGACTTATGCACATTGTCCATGTTAAACCCAGAGTATAGTCGCTCGCGCATTGCTTTTTAACTTGTAAAAATTCCTCGGGTACTAAGAGTTTAGTCGCTCGCGCATTGCTTTTCAAGTCCGCGGACTTATGCACTTTGTCCATGTTAAACCCAGAGTATAGTCGCTCGCGCATTGCTTTTTAACTTGTAAAAATTCCTCGGGTACTAAGAGTTTAGTCGCTCGCGCATTGCTTTTCAAGTCCGCGGACTTATGCACTTTGTCCATGTTAAACCCAGAGTATAGTCGCTCGCGCATTGCTTTTTAACTTGTAAAAATTCCTCGGGTACTAAGAGCTTAGTCGCTCGCGCATTGCTTTTCAAGTCCGCGGACTTATGCACTTTGTCCATGTTAAACCCAGAGTATAGTCGCTCGCGCATTGCTTTTTAAGTCCTCGGACTTAAGCACTTTGTCCATGTTAAACCCAGAGTATAGTCGCTCGCGCATTGCTTTTTAACTTGTAAAAATTCCTCGGGTACTAAGAGTTTAGTCGCTCGCGCATTGCTTTTCAAGTCCGCGGACTTATGCACTTTGTCCATGTTAAACCCAGAGTATAGTCGCTCGCGCATTGCTTTTCAAGTCCGCGGACTTATGCACTTTGTCCATGTTAAACCCAGAGTATAGTCGCTCGCGCATTGCTTTTCAAGTCCGCGGACTTATGCACTTTGTCCATGTTAAACCCAGAGTATAGTCGCTCGCGCATTGCTTTTCAAGTCCGCGGACTTATGCACTTTGTCCATGTTAAACCCAGAGTATAGTCGCTCGCGCATTGCTTTTTAACTTGTAAAAATTCCTCGGGTACTAAGAGTTTAGTCGCTCGCGCATTGCTTTTAAAGTCCGCGGACTTATGCACTTTGTCCATGTTAAACCCAGAGTATAGTCGCTCGCGCATTGCTTTTCAAGTCCGCGGACTTAAGCACTTTGTCCATGTTAAACCCAGAGTATAGTCGCTCGCGCATTGCTTTTCAAGTCCGCGGACTTATGCACTTTGTCCATGTTAAACCCAGAGTATAGTCGCTCGCGCATTGCTTTTCAAGTCCGCGGACTTATGCACTTTGTCCATGTTAAACCCAGAGTATAGTCGCTCGCGCATTGCTTTTCAAGTCCGCGGACTTATGCACTTTGTCCATGTTAAACCCAGAGTATAGTCGCTCGCGCATTGCTTTTCAAGTCCGCGGACTTATGCACTTTGTCCATGTTAAACCCAGAGTATAGTCGCTCGCGCATTGCTTTTCAAGTCCGCGGACTTATGCACTTTGTCCATGTTAAACCCAGAGTATAGTCGCTCGCGCATTGCTTTTCAAGTCCGCGGACTTATGCACTTTGTCCATGTTAAACCCAGAGTATAGTCGCTCGCGCATTGCTTTTCATGTCCGCGGACTTATGCACATTGTCCATGTTAAACCCAGAGTATAGTCGCTCGCGCATTGCTTTTTAACTTGTAAAAATTCCTCGGGTACTAAGAGTTTAGTCGCTCGCGCATTGCTTTTCAAGTCCGCGGACTTATGCACTTTGTCCATGTTAAACCCAGAGTATAGTCGCTCGCGCATTGCTTTTTAACTTGTAAAAATTCCTCGGGTACTAAGAGTTTAGTCGCTCGCGCATTGCTTTTCAAGTCCGCGGACTTATGCACTTTGTCCATGTTAAACCCAGAGTATAGTCGCTCGCGCATTGCTTTTCAAGTCCGCGGACTTATGCACTTTGTCCATGTTAAACCCAGAGTATAGTCGCTCGCGCATTGCTTTTCAAGTCCGCGGACTTATGCACTTTGTCCATGTTAAACCCAGAGTATAGTCGCTCGCGCATTGCTTTTTAACTTGTAAAAAGTCCTCGGGTACTAAGAGTTTAGTCGCTCGCGCATTGCTTTTAAAGTCCGCGGACTTATGCACTTTGTCCATGTTAAACCCAGAGTATAGTCGCTCGCGCATTGCTTTTCAAGTCCGCGGACTTAAGCACTTTGTCCATGTTAAACCCAGAGTATAGTCGCTCGCGCATTGCTTTTCAAGTCCGCGGACTTAAGCACTTTGTCCATGTTACACCCAGAGTATAGTCGCTCGCGCATTGCTTTTCAAGTCCGCGGACTTAAGCACTTTGTCCATGTTAAACCCAGAGTATAGTCGCTCGCGCATTGCTTTTTAACTTGTAAAAATTCCTCGGGTACTAAGAGTTTAGTCGCTCGCGCATTGCTTTTAAAGTCCGCGGACTTATGCACTTTGTCCATGTTAAACCCAGAGTATAGTCGCTCGCGCATTGCTTTTCAAGTCCGCGGACTTAAGCACTTTGTCCATGTTAAACCCAGAGTATAGTCGCTCGCGCATTGCTTTTCAAGTCCGCGGACTTATGCACTTTGTCCATGTTAAACCCAGAGTATAGTCGCTCGCGCATTGCTTTTCAAGTCCGCGGACTTAAGCACTTTGTCCATGTTAAACCCAGAGTATAGTCGCTCGCGCATTGCTTTTCAAGTCCGCGGACTTAAGCACTTTGTCCATGTTAAACCCAGAGTATAGTCGCTCGCGCATTGCTTTTCAAGTCCGCGGACTTAAGCACTTTGTCCATGTTAAACCCAGAGTATAGTCGCTCGCGCATTGCTTTTCAAGTCCGCGGACTTATGCACTTTGTCCATGTTAAACCCAGAGTATAGACGCTCGCGCATTGCTTTTCAAGTCCGCGGACTTATGCACTTTGTCCATGTTAAACCCAGAGTATAGTCGCTCGCGCATTGCTTTTTAACTTGTAAAAATTCCTCGGGTACTAAGAGTTTAGTCGCTCGCGCATTGCTTTTCAAGTCCGCGGACTTATGCACTTTGTCCATGTTAAACCCAGAGTATAGTCGCTCGCGCATTGCTTTTCAAGTCCGCGGACTTAAGCACTTTGTCCATGTTAAACCCAGAGTATAGTCGCTCGCGCATTGCTTTTCAAGTCCGCGGACTTAAGCACTTTGTCCATGTTAAACCCAGAGTATAGTCGCTCGCGCATTGCTTTTCATGTCCGCGGACTTATGCACATTGTCCATGTTAAACCCAGAGTATAGTCGCTCGCGCATTGCTTTTTAACTTGTAAAAATTCCTCGGGTACTAAGAGTTTAGTCGCTCGCGCATTGCTTTTCAAGTCCGCGGACTTATGCACTTTGTCCATGTTAAACCCAGAGTATAGACGCTCGCGCATTGCTTTTCAAGTCCGCGGACTTATGCACTTTGTCCATGTTAAACCCAGAGTATAGTCGCTCGCGCATTGCTTTTTAACTTGTAAAAATTCCTCGGGTACTAAGAGTTTAGTCGCTCGCGCATTGCTTTTCAAGTCCGCGGACTTATGCACTTTGTCCATGTTAAACCCAGAGTATAGTCGCTCGCGCATTGCTTTTCAAGTCCGCGGACTTAAGCACTTTGTCCATGTTAAACCCAGAGTATAGTCGCTCGCGCATTGCTTTTCAAGTCCGCGGACTTATGCACTTTGTCCATGTTAAACCCAGAGTATAGACGCTCGCGCATTGCTTTTCAAGTCCGCGGACTTATGCACTTTGTCCATGTTAAACCCAGAGTATAGTCGCTCGCGCATTGCTTTTTAACTTGTAAAAATTCCTCGGGTACTAAGAGTTTAGTCGCTCGCGCATTGCTTTTCAAGTCCGCGGACTTAAGCACTTTGTCCATGTTAAACCCAGAGTATAGTCGCTCGCGCATTGCTTTTCATGTCCGCGGACTTATGCACATTGTCCATGTTAAACCCAGAGTATAGTCGCTCGCGCATTGCTTTTTAACTTGTAAAAATTCCTCGGGTACTAAGAGTTTAGTCGCTCGCGCATTGCTTTTCAAGTCCGCGGACTTATGCACTTTGTCCATGTTAAACCCAGAGTATAGTCGCTCGCGCATTGCTTTTTAACTTGTAAAAATTCCTCGCGTACTAAGAGTTTAGTCGCTCGCGCATTGCTTTTCAAGTCCGCGGACTTATGCACTTTGTCCATGTTAAACCCAGAGTATAGTCGCTCGCGCATTGCTTTTTAACTTGTAAAAATTCCTCGGGTACTAAGAGCTTAGTCGCTCGCGCATTGCTTTTCAAGTCCGCGGACTTATGCACTTTGTCCATGTTAAACCCAGAGTATAGTCGCTCGCGCATTGCTTTTTAAGTCCGCGGACTTAAGCACTTTGTCCATGTTAAACCCAGAGTATAGTCGCTCGCGCATTGCTTTTCAAGTCCGCGGACTTATGCACTTTGTCCATGTTAAACCCAGAGTATAGTCGCTCGCGCATTGCTTTTCAAGTCCGCGGACTTATGCACTTTGTCCATGTTAAACCCAGAGTATAGTCGCTCGCGCATTGCTTTTCAAGTCCGCGGACTTATGCACTTTGTCCATGTTAAACCCAGAGTATAGTCGCTCGCGCATTGCTTTTTAACTTGTAAAAATTCCTCGGGTACTAAGAGTTTAGTCGCTCGCGCATTGCTTTTCAAGTCCGCGGACTTATGCACTTTGTCCATGTTAAACCCAGAGTATAGTCGCTCGCGCATTGCTTTTCAAGTCCGCGGACTTAAGCACTTTGTCCATGTTAAACCCAGAGTATAGTCGCTCGCGCATTGCTTTTCAAGTCCGCGGACTTATGCACTTTGTCCATGTTAAACCCAGAGTATAGTCGCTCGCGCATTGCTTTTCAAGTCCGCGGACTTATGCACTTTGTCCATGTTAAACCCAGAGTATAGTCGCTCGCGCATTGCTTTTCAAGTCCGCGGACTTATGCACTTTGTCCATGTTAAACCCAGAGTATAGTCGCTCGCGCATTGCTTTTTAACTTGTAAAAATTCCTCGGGTACTAAGAGTTTAGTCGCTCGCGCATTGCTTTTAAAGTCCGCGGACTTATGCACTTTGTCCATGTTAAACCCAGAGTATAGTCGCTCGCGCATTGCTTTTCAAGTCCGCGGACTTAAGCACTTTGTCCATGTTAAACCCAGAGTATAGTCGCTCGCGCATTGCTTTTCAAGTCCGCGGACTTATGCACTTTGTCCATGTTAAACCCAGAGTATAGTCGCTCGCGCATTGCTTTTCAAGTCCGCGGACTTATGCACTTTGTCCATGTTAAACCCAGAGTATAGTCGCTCGCGCATTGCTTTTCAAGTCCGCGGACTTATGCACTTTGTCCATGTTAAACCCAGAGTATAGTCGCTCGCGCATTGCTTTTTAACTTGTAAAAATTCCTCGGGTACTAAGAGTTTAGTCGCTCGCGCATTGCTTTTCAAGTCCGCGGACTTATGCACTTTGTCCATGTTAAACCCAGAGTATAGTCGCTCGCGCATTGCTTTTCAAGTCCGCGGACTTATGCACTTTGTCCATGTTAAACCCAGAGTATAGTCGCTCGCGCATTGCTTTTCAAGTCCGCGGACTTATGCACTTTGTCCATGTTAAACCCAGAGTATAGTCGCTCGCGCATTGCTTTTCATGTCCGCGGACTTATGCACATTGTCCATGTTAAACCCAGAGTATAGTCGCTCGCGCATTGCTTTTTAACTTGTAAAAATTCCTCGGGTACTAAGAGTTTAGTCGCTCGCGCATTGCTTTTCAAGTCCGCGGACTTATGCACTTTGTCCATGTTAAACCCAGAGTATAGTCGCTCGCGCATTGCTTTTTAACTTGTAAAAATTCCTCGGGTACTAAGAGTTTAGTCGCTCGCGCATTGCTTTTCAAGTCCGCGGACTTATGCACTTTGTCCATGTTAAACCCAGAGTATAGTCGCTCGCGCATTGCTTTTCAAGTCCGCGGACTTATGCACTTTGTCCATGTTAAACCCAGAGTATAGTCGCTCGCGCATTGCTTTTCAAGTCCGCGGACTTATGCACTTTGTCCATGTTAAACCCAGAGTATAGTCGCTCGCGCATTGCTTTTTAACTTGTAAAAAGTCCTCGGGTACTAAGAGTTTAGTCGCTCGCGCATTGCTTTTCAAGTCCGCGGACTTATGCACTTTGTCCATGTTAAACCCAGAGTATAGTCGCTCGCGCATTGCTTTTCAAGTCCGCGGACTTAAGCACTTTGTCCATGTTAAACCCAGAGTATAGTCGCTCGCGCATTGCTTTTCAAGTCCGCGGACTTAAGCACTTTGTCCATGTTACACCCAGAGTATAGTCGCTCGCGCATTGCTTTTCAAGTCCGCGGACTTAAGCACTTTGTCCATGTTAAACCCAGAGTATAGTCGCTCGCGCATTGCTTTTTAACTTGTAAAAATTCCTCGGGTACTAAGAGTTTAGTCGCTCGCGCATTGCTTTTAAAGTCCGCGGACTTATGCACTTTGTCCATGTTAAACCCAGAGTATAGTCGCTCGCGCATTGCTTTTCAAGTCCGCGGACTTAAGCACTTTGTCCATGTTAAACCCAGAGTATAGTCGCTCGCGCATTGCTTTTCAAGTCCGCGGACTTATGCACTTTGTCCATGTTAAACCCAGAGTATAGTCGCTCGCGCATTGCTTTTCAAGTCCGCGGACTTAAGCACTTTGTCCATGTTAAACCCAGAGTATAGTCGCTCGCGCATTGCTTTTCAAGTCCGCGGACTTAAGCACTTTGTCCATGTTAAACCCAGAGTATAGTCGCTCGCGCATTGCTTTTCAAGTCCGCGGACTTAAGCACTTTGTCCATGTTAAACCCAGAGTATAGTCGCTCGCGCATTGCTTTTCAAGTCCGCGGACTTATGCACTTTGTCCATGTTAAACCCAGAGTATAGACGCTCGCGCATTGCTTTTCAAGTCCGCGGACTTATGCACTTTGTCCATGTTAAACCCAGAGTATAGTCGCTCGCGCATTGCTTTTTAACTTGTAAAAATTCCTCGGGTACTAAGAGTTTAGTCGCTCGCGCATTGCTTTTCAAGTCCGCGGACTTATGCACTTTGTCCATGTTAAACCCAGAGTATAGTCGCTCGCGCATTGCTTTTCAAGTCCGCGGACTTAAGCACTTTGTCCATGTTAAACCCAGAGTATAGTCGCTCGCGCATTGCTTTTCAAGTCCGCGGACTTAAGCACTTTGTCCATGTTAAACCCAGAGTATAGTCGCTCGCGCATTGCTTTTCATGTCCGCGGACTTATGCACATTGTCCATGTTAAACCCAGAGTATAGTCGCTCGCGCATTGCTTTTTAACTTGTAAAAATTCCTCGGGTACTAAGAGTTTAGTCGCTCGCGCATTGCTTTTCAAGTCCGCGGACTTATGCACTTTGTCCATGTTAAACCCAGAGTATAGACGCTCGCGCATTGCTTTTCAAGTCCGCGGACTTATGCACTTTGTCCATGTTAAACCAGAGTATAGTCGCTCGCGCATTGCTTTTTAACTTGTAAAAATTCCTCGGGTACTAAGAGTTTAGTCGCTCGCGCATTGCTTTTCAAGTCCGCGGACTTATGCACTTTGTCCATGTTAAACCCAGAGTATAGTCGCTCGCGCATTGCTTTTCAAGTCCGCGGACTTAAGCACTTTGTCCATGTTAAACCCAGAGTATAGTCGCTCGCGCATTGCTTTTCAAGTCCGCGGACTTATGCACTTTGTCCATGTTAAACCCAGAGTATAGACGCTCGCGCATTGCTTTTCAAGTCCGCGGACTTATGCACTTTGTCCATGTTAAACCCAGAGTATAGTCGCTCGCGCATTGCTTTTTAACTTGTAAAAATTCCTCGGGTACTAAGAGTTTAGTCGCTCGCGCATTGCTTTTCAAGTCCGCGGACTTAAGCACTTTGTCCATGTTAAACCCAGAGTATAGTCGCTCGCGCATTGCTTTTCATGTCCGCGGACTTATGCACATTGTCCATGTTAAACCCAGAGTATAGTCGCTCGCGCATTGCTTTTTAACTTGTAAAAATTCCTCGGGTACTAAGAGTTTAGTCGCTCGCGCATTGCTTTTCAAGTCCGCGGACTTATGCACTTTGTCCATGTTAAACCCAGAGTATAGTCGCTCGCGCATTGCTTTTTAACTTGTAAAAATTCCTCGCGTACTAAGAGTTTAGTCGCTCGCGCATTGCTTTTCAAGTCCGCGGACTTATGCACTTTGTCCATGTTAAACCCAGAGTATAGTCGCTCGCGCATTGCTTTTTAACTTGTAAA
The DNA here is from genome assembly GCA_028476575.1 of Platygaster robiniae. Lineage (NCBI taxonomy): Eukaryota > Metazoa > Arthropoda > Insecta > Hymenoptera > Platygastridae > Platygaster > Platygaster robiniae. Next base: position 54,666 of record JAPDSM010000020.1, on the reverse strand, counting down.
AATTCCTCGGGTACTAAGAGCTTAGTCGCTCGCGCATTGCTTTTCAAGTCCGCGGACTTATGCACTTGTCCATGTTAAACCCAGAGTATAGTCGCTCGCGCATTGCTTTTTAAGTCCGCGGACTTAAGCACTTTGTCCATGTTAAACCCAGAGTATAGTCGCTCGCGCATTGCTTTTCAAGTCCGCGGACTTATGCACTTTGTCCATGTTAAACCCAGAGTATAGTCGCTCGCGCATTGCTTTTCAAGTCCGCGGACTTATGCACTTTGTCCATGTTAAACCCAGAGTATAGTCGCTCGCGCATTGCTTTTCAAGTCCGCGGACTTATGCACTTTGTCCATGTTAAACCCAGAGTATAGTCGCTCGCGCATTGCTTTTTAACTTGTAAAAATTCCTCGGGTACTAAGAGTTTAGTCGCTCGCGCATTGCTTTTCAAGTCCGCGGACTTATGCACTTTGTCCATGTTAAACCCAGAGTATAGTCGCTCGCGCATTGCTTTTCAAGTCCGCGGACTTAAGCACTTTGTCCATGTTAAACCCAGAGTATAGTCGCTCGCGCATTGCTTTTCAAGTCCGCGGACTTATGCACTTTGTCCATGTTAAACCCAGAGTATAGTCGCTCGCGCATTGCTTTTCAAGTCCGCGGACTTATGCACTTTGTCCATGTTAAACCCAGAGTATAGTCGCTCGCGCATTGCTTTTCAAGTCCGCGGACTTATGCACTTTGTCCATGTTAAAACCCAGAGTATAGTCGCTCGCGCATTGCTTTTTAACTTGTAAAAATTCCTCGGGTACTAAGAGTTTAGTCGCTCGCGCATTGCTTTTCAAGTCCGCGGACTTATGCACTTTGTCCATGTTAAACCCAGAGTATAGTCGCTCGCGCATTGCTTTTCAAGTCCGCGGACTTATGCACTTTGTCCATGTTAAACCCAGAGTATAGTCGCTCGCGCATTGCTTTTCAAGTCCGCGGACTTATGCACTTTGTCCATGTTAAACCCAGAGTATAGTCGCTCGCGCATTGCTTTTCATGTCCGCGGACTTATGCACATTGTCCATGTTAAACCCAGAGTATAGTCGCTCGCGCATTGCTTTTTAACTTGTAAAAATTCCTCGGGTACTAAGAGTTTAGTCGCTCGCGCATTGCTTTTCAAGTCCGCGGACTTATGCACTTTGTCCATGTTAAACCCAGAGTATAGTCGCTCGCGCATTGCTTTTTAACTTGTAAAAATTCCTCGGGTACTAAGAGTTTAGTCGCTCGCGCATTGCTTTTCAAGTCCGCGGACTTATGCACTTTGTCCATGTTAAACCCAGAGTATAGTCGCTCGCGCATTGCTTTTTAACTTGTAAAAATTCCTCGGGTACTAAGAGCTTAGTCGCTCGCGCATTGCTTTTCAAGTCCGCGGACTTATGCACTTTGTCCATGTTAAACCCAGAGTATAGTCGCTCGCGCATTGCTTTTTAAGTCCGCGGACTTAAGCACTTTGTCCATGTTAAACCCAGAGTATAGTCGCTCGCGCATTGCTTTTTAACTTGTAAAAATTCCTCGGGTACTAAGAGTTTAGTCGCTCGCGCATTGCTTTTCAAGTCCGCGGACTTATGCACTTTGTCCATGTTAAACCCAGAGTATAGTCGCTCGCGCATTGCTTTTCAAGTCCGCGGACTTATGCACTTTGTCCATGTTAAACCCAGAGTATAGTCGCTCGCGCATTGCTTTTCAAGTCCGCGGACTTATGCACTTTGTCCATGTTAAACCCAGAGTATAGTCGCTCGCGCATTGCTTTTCAAGTCCGCGGACTTATGCACTTTGTCCATGTTAAACCCAGAGTATAGTCGCTCGCGCATTGCTTTTTAACTTGTAAAAATTCCTCGGGTACTAAGAGTTTAGTCGCTCGCGCATTGCTTTTAAAGTCCGCGGACTTATGCACTTTGTCCATGTTAAACCCAGAGTATAGTCGCTCGCGCATTGCTTTTCAAGTCCGCGGACTTAAGCACTTTGTCCATGTTAAACCCAGAGTATAGTCGCTCGCGCATTGCTTTTCAAGTCCGCGGACTTATGCACTTTGTCCATGTTAAACCCAGAGTATAGTCGCTCGCGCATTGCTTTTCAAGTCCGCGGACTTATGCACTTTGTCCATGTTAAACCCAGAGTATAGTCGCTCGCGCATTGCTTTTCAAGTCCGCGGACTTATGCACTTTGTCCATGTTAAACCCAGAGTATAGTCGCTCGCGCATTGCTTTTTAACTTGTAAAAATTCCTCGGGTACTAAGAGTTTAGTCGCTCGCGCATTGCTTTTAAAGTCCGCGGACTTATGCACTTTGTCCATGTTAAACCCAGAGTATAGTCGCTCGCGCATTGCTTTTCAAGTCCGCGGACTTATGCACTTTGTCCATGTTAAACCCAGAGTATAGTCGCTCGCGCATTGCTTTTCAAGTCCGCGGACTTATGCACTTTGTCCATGTTAAACCCAGAGTATAGTCGCTCGCGCATTGCTTTTTAACTTGTAAAAATTCCTCGGGTACTAAGAGTTTAGTCGCTCGCGCATTGCTTTTAAAGTCCGCGGACTTATGCACTTTGTCCATGTTAAACCCAGAGTATAGTCGCTCGCGCATTGCTTTTCAAGTCCGCGGACTTAAGCACTTTGTCCATGTTAAACCCAGAGTATAGTCGCTCGCGCATTGCTTTTCAAGTCCGCGGACTTATGCACTTTGTCCATGTTAAACCCAGAGTATAGTCGCTCGCGCATTGCTTTTCAAGTCCGCGGACTTATGCACTTTGTCCATGTTAAACCCAGAGTATAGTCGCTCGCGCATTGCTTTTCAAGTCCGCGGACTTATGCACTTTGTCCATGTTAAACCCAGAGTATAGTCGCTCGCGCATTGCTTTTTAACTTGTAAAAATTCCTCGGGTACTAAGAGTTTAGTCGCTCGCGCATTGCTTTTCAAGTCCGCGGACTTATGCACTTTGTCCATGTTAAACCCAGAGTATAGTCGCTCGCGCATTGCTTTTCAAGTCCGCGGACTTATGCACTTTGTCCATGTTAAACCCAGAGTATAGTCGCTCGCGCATTGCTTTTCAAGTCCGCGGACTTATGCACTTTGTCCATGTTAAACCCAGAGTATAGTCGCTCGCGCATTGCTTTTCATGTCCGCGGACTTATGCACATTGTCCATGTTAAACCCAGAGTATAGTCGCTCGCGCATTGCTTTTTAACTTGTAAAAATTCCTCGGGTACTAAGAGTTTAGTCGCTCGCGCATTGCTTTTCAAGTCCGCGGACTTATGCACTTTGTCCATGTTAAACCCAGAGTATAGTCGCTCGCGCATTGCTTTTTAACTTGTAAAAATTCCTCGGGTACTAAGAGTTTAGTCGCTCGCGCATTGCTTTTCAAGTCCGCGGACTTATGCACTTTGTCCATGTTAAACCCAGAGTATAGTCGCTCGCGCATTGCTTTTCAAGTCCGCGGACTTATGCACTTTGTCCATGTTAAACCCAGAGTATAGTCGCTCGCGCATTGCTTTTCAAGTCCGCGGACTTATGCACTTTGTCCATGTTAAACCCAGAGTATAGTCGCTCGCGCATTGCTTTTTAACTTGTAAAAAGTCCTCGGGTACTAAGAGTTTAGTCGCTCGCGCATTGCTTTTAAAGTCCGCGGACTTATGCACTTTGTCCATGTTAAACCCAGAGTATAGTCGCTCGCGCATTGCTTTTCAAGTCCGCGGACTTAAGCACTTTGTCCATGTTAAACCCAGAGTATAGTCGCTCGCGCATTGCTTTTCAAGTCCGCGGACTTAAGCACTTTGTCCATGTTACACCCAGAGTATAGTCGCTCGCGCATTGCTTTTCAAGTCCGCGGACTTAAGCACTTTGTCCATGTTAAACCCAGAGTATAGTCGCTCGCGCATTGCTTTTTAACTTGTAAAAATTCCTCGGGTACTAAGAGTTTAGTCGCTCGCGCATTGCTTTAAAGTCCGCGGACTTATGCACTTTGTCCATGTTAAACCCAGAGTATAGTCGCTCGCGCATTGCTTTTCAAGTCCGCGGACTTAAGCACTTTGTCCATGTTAAACCAGAGTATAGTCGCTCGCGCATTGCTTTTCAAGTCCGCGGACTTATGCACTTTGTCCATGTTAAACCCAGAGTATAGTCGCTCGCGCATTGCTTTTCAAGTCCGCGGACTTAAGCACTTTGTCCATGTTAAACCCAGAGTATAGTCGCTCGCGCATTGCTTTTCAAGTCCGCGGACTTAAGCACTTTGTCCATGTTAAACCCAGAGTATAGTCGCTCGCGCATTGCTTTTCAAGTCCGCGGACTTAAGCACTTTGTCCATGTTAAACCCAGAGTATAGTCGCTCGCGCATTGCTTTTCAAGTCCGCGGACTTATGCACTTTGTCCATGTTAAACCCAGAGTATAGACGCTCGCGCATTGCTTTTCAAGTCCGCGGACTTATGCACTTTGTCCATGTTAAACCCAGAGTATAGTCGCTCGCGCATTGCTTTTTAACTTGTAAAAATTCCTCGGGTACTAAGAGTTTAGTCGCTCGCGCATTGCTTTTCAAGTCCGCGGACTTATGCACTTTGTCCATGTTAAACCCAGAGTATAGTCGCTCGCGCATTGCTTTTCAAGTCCGCGGACTTAAGCACTTTGTCCATGTTAAACCCAGAGTATAGTCGCTCGCGCATTGCTTTTCAAGTCCGCGGACTTAAGCACTTTGTCCATGTTAAACCCAGAGTATAGTCGCTCGCGCATTGCTTTTCATGTCCGCGGACTTATGCACATTGTCCATGTTAAACCCAGAGTATAGTCGCTCGCGCATTGCTTTTTAACTTGTAAAAATTCCCTCGGGTACTAAGAGTTTAGTCGCTCGCGCATTGCTTTTCAAGTCCGCGGACTTATGCACTTTGTCCATGTTAAACCCAGAGTATAGACGCTCGCGCATTGCTTTTCAAGTCCGCGGACTTATGCACTTTGTCCATGTTAAACCCAGAGTATAGTCGCTCGCGCATTGCTTTTTAACTTGTAAAAATTCCTCGGGTACTAAGAGTTTAGTCGCTCGCGCATTGCTTTTCAAGTCCGCGGACTTATGCACTTTGTCCATGTTAAACCCAGAGTATAGTCGCTCGCGCATTGCTTTTCAAGTCCGCGGACTTAAGCACTTTGTCCATGTTAAACCCAGAGTATAGTCGCTCGCGCATTGCTTTTCAAGTCCGCGGACTTATGCACTTTGTCCATGTTAAACCCAGAGTATAGACGCTCGCGCATTGCTTTTCAAGTCCGCGGACTTATGCACTTTGTCCATGTTAAACCCAGAGTATAGTCGCTCGCGCATTGCTTTTTAACTTGTAAAAATTCCTCGGGTACTAAGAGTTTAGTCGCTCGCGCATTGCTTTTCAAGTCCGCGGACTTAAGCACTTTGTCCATGTTAAACCCAGAGTATAGTCGCTCGCGCATTGCTTTTCATGTCCGCGGACTTATGCACATTGTCCATGTTAAACCCAGAGTATAGTCGCTCGCGCATTGCTTTTTAACTTGTAAAAATTCCTCGGGTACTAAGAGTTTAGTCGCTCGCGCATTGCTTTTCAAGTCCGCGGACTTATGCACTTTGTCCATGTTAAACCCAGAGTATAGTCGCTCGCGCATTGCTTTTTAACTTGTAAAAATTCCTCGCGTACTAAGAGTTTAGTCGCTCGCGCATTGCTTTTCAAGTCCGCGGACTTATGCACTTTGTCCATGTTAAACCCAGAGTATAGTCGCTCGCGCATTGCTTTTTAACTTGTAAAAATTCCTCGGGTACTAAGAGCTTAGTCGCTCGCGCATTGCTTTTCAAGTCCGCGGACTTATGCACTTTGTCCATGTTAAACCCAGAGTATAGTCGCTCGCGCATTGCTTTTTAAGTCCGCGGACTTAAGCACTTTGTCCATGTTAAACCCAGAGTATAGTCGCTCGCGCATTGCTTTTCAAGTCCGCGGACTTATGCACTTTGTCCATGTTAAACCCAGAGTATAGTCGCTCGCGCATTGCTTTTCAAGTCCGCGGACTTATGCACTTTGTCCATGTTAAACCCAGAGTATAGTCGCTCGCGCATTGCTTTTCAAGTCCGCGGACTTATGCACTTTGTCCATGTTAAACCCAGAGTATAGTCGCTCGCGCATTGCTTTTTAACTTGTAAAAATTCCTCGGGTACTAAGAGTTTAGTCGCTCGCGCATTGCTTTTCAAGTCCGCGGACTTATGCACTTTGTCCATGTTAAACCCAGAGTATAGTCGCTCGCGCATTGCTTTTCAAGTCCGCGGACTTAAGCACTTTGTCCATGTTAAACCCAGAGTATAGTCGCTCGCGCATTGCTTTTCAAGTCCGCGGACTTATGCACTTTGTCCATGTTAAACCTCAGAGTATAGTCGCTCGCGCATTGCTTTTCAAGTCCGCGGACTTATGCACTTTGTCCATGTTAAACCCAGAGTATAGTCGCTCGCGCATTGCTTTTCAAGTCCGCGGACTTATGCACTTTGTCCATGTTAAACCCAGAGTATAGTCGCTCGCGCATTGCTTTTTAACTTGTAAAAATTCCTCGGGTACTAAGAGTTTAGTCGCTCGCGCATTGCTTTTCAAGTCCGCGGACTTATGCACTTTGTCCATGTTAAACCCAGAGTATAGTCGCTCGCGCATTGCTTTTCAAGTCCGCGGACTTATGCACTTTGTCCATGTTAAACCCAGAGTATAGTCGCTCGCGCATTGCTTTTCAAGTCCGCGGACTTATGCACTTTGTCCATGTTAAACCCAGAGTATAGTCGCTCGCGCATTGCTTTTC
>JAPDSM010000020.1:42500-47362 GCA_028476575.1 Platygaster robiniae | reverse complement strand
ATGGACAAAGTGCATAAGTCCGCGGACTTGAAAAGCAATGCGCGAGCGACTATACTCTGGGTTTAACATGGACAAAGTGCATAAGTCCGCGGACTTGAAAAGCAATGCGCGAGCGACTATACTCTGGGTTTAACATGGACAAAGTGCATAAGTCCGCGGACTTGAAAAGCAATGCGCGAGCGACTAAACTCTTAGTACCCGAGGAATTTTTACAAGTTAAAAAGCAATGCGCGAGCGACTATACTCTGGGTTTAACATGGACAAAGTGCATAAGTCCGCGGACTTGAAAAGCAATGCGCGAGCGACTATACTCTGGGTTTAACATGGACAAAGTGCATAAGTCCGCGGACTTGAAAAGCAATGCGCGAGCGACTATACTCTGGGTTTAACATGGACAAAGTGCATAAGTCCGCGGACTTGAAAAGCAATGCGCGAGCGACTATACTCTGGGTTTAACATGGACAAAGTGCTTAAGTCCGCGGACTTGAAAAGCAATGCGCGAGCGACTATACTCTGGGTTTAACATGGACAAAGTGCATAAGTCCGCGGACTTTAAAAGCAATGCGCGAGCGACTAAACTCTTAGTACCCGAGGAATTTTTACAAGTTAAAAAGCAATGCGCGAGCGACTATACTCTGGGTTTAACATGGACAAAGTGCATAAGTCCGCGGACTTGAAAAGCAATGCGCGAGCGACTATACTCTGGGTTTAACATGGACAAAGTGCATAAGTCCGCGGACTTGAAAAGCAATGCGCGAGCGACTATACTCTGGGTTTAACATGGACAAAGTGCATAAGTCCGCGGACTTTAAAAGCAATGCGCGAGCGACTAAACTCTTAGTACCCGAGGAATTTTTACAAGTTAAAAAGCAATGCGCGAGCGACTATACTCTGGGTTTAACATGGACAAAGTGCATAAGTCCGCGGACTTGAAAAGCAATGCGCGAGCGACTATACTCTGGGTTTAACATGGACAAAGTGCATAAGTCCGCGGACTTGAAAAGCAATGCGCGAGCGACTATACTCTGGGTTTAACATGGACAAAGTGCTTAAGTCCGCGGACTTGAAAAGCAATGCGCGAGCGACTATACTCTGGGTTTAACATGGACAAAGTGCATAAGTCCGCGGACTTTAAAAGCAATGCGCGAGCGACTAAACTCTTAGTACCCGAGGAATTTTTACAAGTTAAAAAGCAATGCGCGAGCGACTATACTCTGGGTTTAACATGGACAAAGTGCATAAGTCCGCGGACTTGAAAAGCAATGCGCGAGCGACTATACTCTGGGTTTAACATGGACAAAGTGCATAAGTCCGCGGACTTGAAAAGCAATGCGCGAGCGACTATACTCTGGGTTTAACATGGACAAAGTGCATAAGTCCGCGGACTTGAAAAGCAATGCGCGAGCGACTATACTCTGGGTTTAACATGGACAAAGTGCATAAGTCCGCGGACTTGAAAAGCAATGCGCGAGCGACTATACTCTGGGTTTAACATGGACAAAGTGCATAAGTCCGCGGACTTGAAAAGCAATGCGCGAGCGACTAAACTCTTAGTACCCGAGGAATTTTTACAAGTTAAAAAGCAATGCGCGAGCGACTATACTCTGGGTTTAACATGGACAAAGTGCATAAGTCCGCGGACTTGAAAAGCAATGCGCGAGCGACTATACTCTGGGTTTAACATGGACAAAGTGCATAAGTCCGCGGACTTGAAAAGCAATGCGCGAGCGACTATACTCTGGGTTTAACATGGACAAAGTGCATAAGTCCGCGGACTTGAAAAGCAATGCGCGAGCGACTATACTCTGGGTTTAACATGGACAAAGTGCTTAAGTCCGCGGACTTGAAAAGCAATGCGCGAGCGACTATACTCTGGGTTTAACATGGACAAAGTGCATAAGTCCGCGGACTTTAAAAGCAATGCGCGAGCGACTAAACTCTTAGTACCCGAGGAATTTTTACAAGTTAAAAAGCAATGCGCGAGCGACTATACTCTGGGTTTAACATGGACAAAGTGCATAAGTCCGCGGACTTGAAAAGCAATGCGCGAGCGACTATACTCTGGGTTTAACATGGACAAAGTGCATAAGTCCGCGGACTTGAAAAGCAATGCGCGAGCGACTATACTCTGGGTTTAACATGGACAAAGTGCATAAGTCCGCGGACTTGAAAAGCAATGCGCGAGCGACTATACTCTGGGTTTAACATGGACAAAGTGCTTAAGTCCGCGGACTTGAAAAGCAATGCGCGAGCGACTATACTCTGGGTTTAACATGGACAAAGTGCATAAGTCCGCGGACTTTAAAAGCAATGCGCGAGCGACTAAACTCTTAGTACCCGAGGAATTTTTACAAGTTAAAAAGCAATGCGCGAGCGACTATACTCTGGGTTTAACATGGACAAAGTGCTTAAGTCCGCGGACTTGAAAAGCAATGCGCGAGCGACTATACTCTGGGTGTAACATGGACAAAGTGCTTAAGTCCGCGGACTTGAAAAGCAATGCGCGAGCGACTATACTCTGGGTTTAACATGGACAAAGTGCTTAAGTCCGCGGACTTGAAAAGCAATGCGCGAGCGACTATACTCTGGGTTTAACATGGACAAAGTGCATAAGTCCGCGGACTTTAAAAGCAATGCGCGAGCGACTAAACTCTTAGTACCCGAGGACTTTTTACAAGTTAAAAAGCAATGCGCGAGCGACTATACTCTGGGTTTAACATGGACAAAGTGCATAAGTCCGCGGACTTGAAAAGCAATGCGCGAGCGACTATACTCTGGGTTTAACATGGACAAAGTGCATAAGTCCGCGGACTTGAAAAGCAATGCGCGAGCGACTATACTCTGGGTTTAACATGGACAAAGTGCATAAGTCCGCGGACTTGAAAAGCAATGCGCGAGCGACTATACTCTGGGTTTAACATGGACAAAGTGCATAAGTCCGCGGACTTGAAAAGCAATGCGCGAGCGACTAAACTCTTAGTACCCGAGGAATTTTTACAAGTTAAAAAGCAATGCGCGAGCGACTATACTCTGGGTTTAACATGGACAAAGTGCATAAGTCCGCGGACTTGAAAAGCAATGCGCGAGCGACTAAACTCTTAGTACCCGAGGAATTTTTACAAGTTAAAAAGCAATGCGCGAGCGACTATACTCTGGGTTTAACATGGACAATGTGCATAAGTCCGCGGACATGAAAAGCAATGCGCGAGCGACTATACTCTGGGTTTAACATGGACAAAGTGCATAAGTCCGCGGACTTGAAAAGCAATGCGCGAGCGACTATACTCTGGGTTTAACATGGACAAAGTGCATAAGTCCGCGGACTTGAAAAGCAATGCGCGAGCGACTATACTCTGGGTTTAACATGGACAAAGTGCATAAGTCCGCGGACTTGAAAAGCAATGCGCGAGCGACTAAACTCTTAGTACCCGAGGAATTTTTACAAGTTAAAAAGCAATGCGCGAGCGACTATACTCTGGGTTTAACATGGACAAAGTGCATAAGTCCGCGGACTTGAAAAGCAATGCGCGAGCGACTATACTCTGGGTTTAACATGGACAAAGTGCATAAGTCCGCGGACTTGAAAAGCAATGCGCGAGCGACTATACTCTGGGTTTAACATGGACAAAGTGCATAAGTCCGCGGACTTGAAAAGCAATGCGCGAGCGACTATACTCTGGGTTTAACATGGACAAAGTGCTTAAGTCCGCGGACTTGAAAAGCAATGCGCGAGCGACTATACTCTGGGTTTAACATGGACAAAGTGCATAAGTCCGCGGACTTTAAAAGCAATGCGCGAGCGACTAAACTCTTAGTACCCGAGGAATTTTTACAAGTTAAAAAGCAATGCGCGAGCGACTATACTCTGGGTTTAACATGGACAAAGTGCATAAGTCCGCGGACTTGAAAAGCAATGCGCGAGCGACTATACTCTGGGTTTAACATGGACAAAGTGCATAAGTCCGCGGACTTGAAAAGCAATGCGCGAGCGACTATACTCTGGGTTTAACATGGACAAAGTGCATAAGTCCGCGGACTTTAAAAGCAATGCGCGAGCGACTAAACTCTTAGTACCCGAGGAATTTTTACAAGTTAAAAAGCAATGCGCGAGCGACTATACTCTGGGTTTAACATGGACAAAGTGCATAAGTCCGCGGACTTGAAAAGCAATGCGCGAGCGACTATACTCTGGGTTTAACATGGACAAAGTGCATAAGTCCGCGGACTTGAAAAGCAATGCGCGAGCGACTATACTCTGGGTTTAACATGGACAAAGTGCATAAGTCCGCGGACTTGAAAAGCAATGCGCGAGCGACTAAACTCTTAGTACCCGAGGAATTTTTACAAGTTAAAAAGCAATGCGCGAGCGACTATACTCTGGGTTTAACATGGACAAAGTGCTTAAGTCCGCGGACTTAAAAAGCAATGCGCGAGCGACTATACTCTGGGTTTAACATGGACAAAGTGCATAAGTCCGCGGACTTGAAAAGCAATGCGCGAGCGACTAAGCTCTTAGTACCCGAGGAATTTTTACAAGTTAAAAAGCAATGCGCGAGCGACTATACTCTGGGTTTAACATGGACAAAGTGCATAAGTCCGCGGACTTGAAAAGCAATGCGCGAGCGACTAAACTCTTAGTACCCGAGGAATTTTTACAAGTTAAAAAGCAATGCGCGAGCGACTATACTCTGGGTTTAACATGGACAAAGTGCATAAGTCCGCGGACTTGAAAAGCAATGCGCGAGCGACTAAACTCTTAGTACCCGAGGAATTTTTACAAGTTAAAAAGCAATGCGCGAGCGACTATACTCTGGGTTTAACATGGACAATGTGCATAAGTCCGCGGACATGAAAAGCAATGC
>JAPDSM010000020.1:17500-35000 GCA_028476575.1 Platygaster robiniae | reverse complement strand
CCCGTCGTCCGTCACTCGTTCGACAAATTGTGACAGGAACGACCGACAGCGCCGAGGCGGCGACTAAGGTGCGTACACTGCGTTTCCTCATCCGTTCGTATAATATGCTCGAAAAAAGCGCGCGCGTGGAGCCTCGAAGAGGCGCTTCGCGCAATTCAACGAAGGCCACGACTCGCGATGCAAGTAGCATGCGCCTCGATACGAGAACGTATCGTATTTTCATTATGCCCGCGGCACGAGTGCCCATACGGGATATTCGACGAGGCGTTTTTCGGTTATCGAACACACACAACAAACACACAGGAGACGAGAAAAAGAAAAGAAAAAAAAACGAAGCACGTCGCACGCCGCGCGTACTACGGAATATACCGTAAGTAACGACGCAAGCGAAACGACGCGCTTCTTTTTCCATCAAATCGACTTATTTCAAGCGACGCCGCGCGCTAGCGCTCGCGAAGAGCCTGGCGCGACGAACGCTCAATCGTTCGCCATGACCCGGGGACGGACGGCGTCGTGGAAGGGATGATGATGATATACACCACCACCACCACCCCCCATACAACACGCCGCGCGCGTCACCCAGCGGCAGTCTGGTATTGTGTTTAACGTACCAACTTTCGACCAGGCGTGGTCCAGGATTTAACCAGTCCAAAGACCGCAATGTGCGTTCGAAATGTCGATGTTCATGTGTCCTGCAGTTCACATGTTGACGCGCAATTAGCTGCGTTCTTCATCGACCCACGAGCCGAGTGATCCACTGTTCAGGGTAGTATTTGCACAAATTATTATATATATTATAGTATATATATAAGTGCACGAAAAAAAATTCGTTCCTTTCGGATACGAATATTCGCTTTTTTCCGTTTTCACATATATATATATATATGTGTTTTGTTGATGATGGTCGGGGACCCGCGAGGAGTCCAACCGAGTTTTCTCATGTATTCCAACGTACCGCTACCCCCCACCCTCGCCCGCGTGGGAGAGAGAGAGGATAGGCGACAAGCTCGACGTCGCGCGCGCGTTTAAACGAGCGCGACGGTACCATGTCTCGATACGGCCTGAAACCACCAATACTCGCCGAAACGAATATCAATGACCTCCCCGTGAGCGCACTTTTGGTAACCCCAACGCTTATGCGACGACGCGCGCGTGCCCGTGAAGGCACGCGCGCGCGCGCGCATACGCGAAGACCGCAACGCGAGTGGGAATGACATCATTGTACGAAACACCCCGCGTGAACGGGGAGCGCAAACCATGCCGAATTCTCCTTTACAAACCTCAGGCGAGACAATCCCAAAGCGGCGACGCCGTACCCCTCTCCCGTTGTATCACGGGTGGATACGGTTTGCCGTAAATGCCTTGGTCCTGCACCCTATTATAGGTTGACTCGTAGCGCACGCACGAATAACACTCTCATTTTTTGTTTAGGGGAGAGACGTTACCGCCGCGGTGGGCACCGGCGCGAAGGCAGACTCCAAGGAAGGGCACCAAACCTCCCGAATCACTTGCGAAATAATAATATTTCATCCTTCGCGCTCGTTCGATCGCGTTTAACGAACTGACCGGGATCAACATTGCACGCTCAAGCGGTCGTTGTTCGTCAACGCTTTTTTCGCCGATAGACGACTCGACCCTCAACAACAAACCACCATCATCTCCTCTCCACTTCACTCGGGGTGAAGTGTGTGTGTGTGTGTGTGTGTCGTGGTTGAGAGAGGATCGCGTTTCAATCGCCTCTATCGGTCTTTCGGCGCGCGTAGCTAGTACGCGCGCCTCCATAAATCACCATCTTTCGGGTTATATACACACAATACGTTTTACCGTATTGTATATATTTTTTTTTCTTTACGTTTATTTAGCTTGCGTTCCCTTTTGCTTTTTCGTGTGTGAGTTTTTCAATCACCACTTTAATGATCCTTCCGCAGGTTCACCTACGGAAACCTTGTTACGACTTTTACTTCCTCTAAATAATCAAGTTTGGTCATCTTTCCGTCTACGTCGACAGTGCCGAAACACCGTGGCGCTTTCAGTCCGAAGACCTCACTAAATCATTCAATCGGTAGTAGCGACGGGCGGTGTGTACAAAGGGCAGGGACGTAATCAACGCGAGCTTATGACTCGCGCTTACTGGGAATTCCTCGTTCATGGGGAATAATTGCAAGCCCCAATCCCTATCACGAAGGAGGTTCAGCGGGTTACCCGGACCTTTCGGCCAAAGAGGACACGCTGATTCCTTCAGTGTAGCGCGCGTGCGGCCCAGAACATCTAAGGGCATCACAGACCTGTTATTGCTCAATTTCGTGCGACTAAAAGTCGCTTGTCCCTCTAAGAAGAGTTTGTACTTTGCGTCGATAGTAAAAATCGCCCGTACCACGACGCCAACGCCCACACGCGACCAACCCACGAGGAGCAAGCACGCGCGCGAACGCGACACCGGGCCGGATTTCGATCTTCTGGATATCATAATTCCGCCTATTTAGCAGGCTAGAGTCTCGTTCGTTATCGGAATTAACCAGACAAATCGCTCCACCAACTAAGAACGGCCATGCACCACCACCCACTGAATCAAGAAAGAGCTATCAATCTGTCAATCCTTCCAGTGTCTGGGCCTGGTGAGGTTTCCCGTGTTGAGTCAAATTAAGCCGCAGGCTCCACTCCTGGTGGTGCCCTTCCGTCAATTCCTTTAAGTTTCAGCTTTGCAACCATACTTCCCCCGGAACCCAAAAGCTTTAGTTTCCTGGAAGCTGCCCGCCGAGTCATCGGAGGAACTTCGGCGGATCGCTAGCTGGCATCGTTTATGGTTAGAACTAGGGCGGTATCTGATCGCCTTCGAACCTCTAACTTTCGTTCTTGATTAATGAAAACATTTTTGGCAAATGCTTTCGCTTCAGTTTGTCTTGCGACGATCCAAGAATTTCACCTCTAACGTCGCAATACAAATGCCCCCATCTGTCCCTATTAATCATTATCTCGGGGCTTCCGAAAACCAACAAAATAGAACCGAGATCCTATTCCATTATTCCATGCACAGAATATTCAGGCAGCGTAAGGCCTGCTTTAAGCACTCTAATTTGTTCAAAGTAAACGTACCGGCCCACCTCGACACTCAGTGAAGAGCACCGCGATGGGATTAATCTTGGACCGCCGAACACCGCGCACGCACACGGAGAGCGCGAGGCTCCCGCGACGAGGCGACGCCCGAACCGCATCCACCGGTAGGACGCGCCACTGAACTGCCAGTAACACCGCGAGCGGCGAACCAACAGCGTGGCGCACAGATTCAACTACGAGCTTTTTAACCGCAACAACTTTAATATACGCTATTGGAGCTGGAATTACCGCGGCTGCTGGCACCAGACTTGCCCTCCAATTGATCCTCGTTAAAGGATTTAAAGTGTACTCATTCCGATTACGGGGCCTCGGATGAGTCCCGTATCGTTATTTTTCGTCACTACCTCCCCGTGCCGGGAGTGGGTAATTTGCGCGCCTGCTGCCTTCCTTGGATGTGGTAGCCGTTTCTCAGGCTCCCTCTCCGGAATCGAACCCTGATTCCCCGTTATCCGTAACAACCATGGTAGGCGCAGAGCCTACCATCGACAGTTGATAAAGCAGACATTTGAAAGATCCGTCGCCGGTGCTAGACCGTGCGATCAGCTCAAAGTTATTCAGAGTCACCAGAACAAACGGCCAGAACGAACCCCGAAAGGAACGCCCCGAACCGATTGGTTTTGATCTAATAAAAGCGTCCCTCCCATCTCTGGTCGGGACTCGAGTTGCATGTATTAGCTCTAGAATTACCACAGTTATCCAAGTAAAAGTGGGGTACGATCTAAGAAACCATAACTGATTTAATGAGCCATTCGCGGTTTCACTTTAGTTTAGCTTGCACTTAGACATGCATGGCTTAATCTTTGAGACAAGCATATGACTACTGGCAGGATCAACCAGGGAGCTGCTCGACGCATCTCGCTAACGCGTCCCCCCGAAAGGAAACGCGCGCGAGGACGCGGCTAACTCTTTTCTCTCGTTTGATATAGCCTCGGCGCAATTCCCCAAGCTACCGATGCTTGTCGCGAATCGCCAAGGATTCATGCGCGACGCACGTTTTTCTGTTCATATTCATTCACGAACGGGTGGCCACGCTAACGCGTTGACGGGCAACGCGCGCGTGCCCTGGTCCGCCGTGTGTTGACAACGTGTTTTGCCAAATATATTTTCATTGCCGTGCTCTAATACGAAGCTGGCCAATGGACTTGTCTGTGTGCTGTGTGTTTCATTCGTTTTCATATGTCATATATTATATGCATATATTGCGCACTTTAGCTAAGCAGTGAGCCTGCGACCGCTCGCAAAACTCGACTGACTTCGTTCGCGCGACTAGAGACGTACGCGGGACGCATTGGCGTCATTGGTCGTACCTCTAGCACACGAGCGGACATGTCGTCGGCCAAGTCCATCTGAACGCACGAACGACTATGAACCGCATTTTTTTTTCATAAGTTTCCGAAAAAACTTATTACTTTTTTCATCTTTCTTTACTCTCGTGCTCACCGCGTACGGGGCACTTCGCCATTGATTCAAACTTCATGTATCACATGGTCGTGTGTTTGTCCCCGATGCATGCGTGCACGAAGCGAACACGCGCGCACCAGGGAACGTAATATCGCTCGGAAACAAGCGGGTTGATGCTCAGTGAAGGCAGAGAACGAATCCCGTACGCCTGGATGACCTCCAAGAGGCTTGCCACATAAGAGCCATTCAGTCTTTCGACATCGACCCGTGGCAATGTTAGCCCACCGAAGGGCGCTCCAACACATAGTGTCAACGTGCAACCGCCGGGACCGGCGTTTTTGGTTATTTCATAGAAAAAAGCGCCATTTTCGTGATTCGGACTTGGAATAATTTTCGATTTGACGAAAAATTTTTTTCATCTCGGACGTTTTAAGGCAACTTCGGTGACGAGAATTTTTCAATTTTTCCAAGTTTTAGCTATAATGGACTTAAAAAAATTACGAAAATGAAAATTTTTTTTTTTTTCTCATACGTTCTTGGGCAACTTGGGAGACGATTTTTTTCAATTTTTTCGACTTTTAGCTATAATGGACTTGAAAACATTTCGTAAGTGAAAATTTTTTTTTTTTTTCACATACGTTCTTGGGCATCTTAGGAAGCAATTTTTGTCGATTTTTTCGAGATTTAGGAATATTGGAATCAAAGTGTACCAAAAGCAATGCGCGAGCGACTAAACTCTTGATACTAGAGAATTTTTACAAGTTTAAAAGCAATGCGCGAGCGACTATACTCTGGGTTTAACATGGACAAAGTGCATAAGTCCGCGGACTTGAAAAGCAATGCGCGAGCGACTATACTCTGGGTTTAACATGGACAAAGTGCATAAGTCCGCGGACTTGAAAAGCAATGCGCGAGCGACTATACTCTGGGTTTAACATGGACAAAGTGCATAAGTCCGCGGACTTGAAAAGCAATGCGCGAGCGACTATACTCTGGGTTTAACATGGACAAAGTGCATAAGTCCGCGGACTTGAAAAGCAATGCGCGAGCGACTATACTCTGGGTTTAACATGGACAAAGTGCATAAGTCCGCGGACATGAAAAGCAATGCGCGAGCGACTATACTCTGGGTTTAACATGGACAAAGTGCATAAGTCCGCGGACTTTAAAAGCAATGCGCGAGCGACTAAACTCTTAGTACCCGAGGAATTTTTACAAGTTAAAAAGCAATGCGCGAGCGACTATACTCTGGGTTTAACATGGACAAAGTGCATAAGTCCGCGGACTTGAAAAGCAATGCGCGAGCGACTATACTCTGGGTTTAACATGGACAAAGTGCATAAGTCCGCGGACTTGAAAAGCAATGCGCGAGCGACTATACTCTGGGTTTAACATGGACAAAGTGCTTAAGTCCGCGGACTTGAAAAGCAATGCGCGAGCGACTATACTCTGGGTTTAACATGGACAAAGTGCATAAGTCCGCGGACTTGAAAAGCAATGCGCGAGCGACTAAACTCTTAGTACCCGAGGAATTTTTACAAGTTAAAAAGCAATGCGCGAGCGACTATACTCTGGGTTTAACATGGACAAAGTGCATAAGTCCGCGGACTTGAAAAGCAATGCGCGAGCGTCTATACTCTGGGTTTAACATGGACAAAGTGCATAAGTCCGCGGACTTGAAAAGCAATGCGCGAGCGACTATACTCTGGGTTTAACATGGACAAAGTGCTTAAGTCCGCGGACTTGAAAAGCAATGCGCGAGCGACTATACTCTGGGTTTAACATGGACAAAGTGCTTAAGTCCGCGGACTTGAAAAGCAATGCGCGAGCGACTATACTCTGGGTTTAACATGGACAAAGTGCTTAAGTCCGCGGACTTGAAAAGCAATGCGCGAGCGACTATACTCTGGGTTTAACATGGACAAAGTGCATAAGTCCGCGGACTTGAAAAGCAATGCGCGAGCGACTATACTCTGGGTTTAACATGGACAAAGTGCTTAAGTCCGCGGACTTGAAAAGCAATGCGCGAGCGACTATACTCTGGGTTTAACATGGACAAAGTGCATAAGTCCGCGGACTTTAAAAGCAATGCGCGAGCGACTAAACTCTTAGTACCCGAGGAATTTTTACAAGTTAAAAAGCAATGCGCGAGCGACTATACTCTGGGTTTAACATGGACAAAGTGCTTAAGTCCGCGGACTTGAAAAGCAATGCGCGAGCGACTATACTCTGGGTTTAACATGGACAAAGTGCTTAAGTCCGCGGACTTGAAAAGCAATGCGCGAGCGACTATACTCTGGGTTTAACATGGACAAAGTGCTTAAGTCCGCGGACTTGAAAAGCAATGCGCGAGCGACTATACTCTGGGTTTAACATTGACAAAGTGCATAAGTCCGCGGACTTGAAAAGCAATGCGCGAGCGACTATACTCTGGGTTTAACATGGACAAAGTGCTTAAGTCCGCGGACTTGAAAAGCAATGCGCGAGCGACTATACTCTGGGTTTAACATGGACAAAGTGCATAAGTCCGCGGACTTTAAAAGCAATGCGCGAGCGACTAAACTCTTAGTACCCGAGGAATTTTTACAAGTTAAAAAGCAATGCGCGAGCGACTATACTCTGGGTTTAACATGGACAAAGTGCTTAAGTCCGCGGACTTGAAAAGCAATGCGCGAGCGACTATACTCTGGGTGTAACATGGACAAAGTGCTTAAGTCCGCGGACTTGAAAAGCAATGCGCGAGCGACTATACTCTGGGTTTAACATGGACAAAGTGCTTAAGTCCGCGGACTTGAAAAGCAATGCGCGAGCGACTATACTCTGGGTTTAACATGGACAAAGTGCATAAGTCCGCGGACATGAAAAGCAATGCGCGAGCGACTAAACTCTTAGTACCCGAGGACTTTTTACAAGTTAAAAAGCAATGCGCGAGCGACTATACTCTGGGTTTAACATGGACAAAGTGCATAAGTCCGCGGACTTGAAAAGCAATGCGCGAGCGACTATACTCTGGGTTTAACATGGACAAAGTGCATAAGTCCGCGGACTTGAAAAGCAATGCGCGAGCGACTATACTCTGGGTTTAACATGGACAAAGTGCATAAGTCCGCGGACTTGAAAAGCAATGCGCGAGCGACTAAACTCTTAGTACCCGAGGAATTTTTACAAGTTAAAAAGCAATGCGCGAGCGACTATACTCTGGGTTTAACATGGACAAAGTGCATAAGTCCGCGGACTTGAAAAGCAATGCGCGAGCGACTATACTCTGGGTTTAACATGGACAAAGTGCATAAGTCCGCGGACTTGAAAAGCAATGCGCGAGCGACTATACTCTGGGTTTAACATGGACAAAGTGCATAAGTCCGCGGACTTGAAAAGCAATGCGCGAGCGACTATACTCTGGGTTTAACATGGACAAAGTGCATAAGTCCGCGGACTTGAAAAGCAATGCGCGAGCGACTATACTCTGGGTTTAACATGGACAAAGTGCATAAGTCCGCGGACATGAAAAGCAATGCGCGAGCGACTATACTCTGGGTTTAACATGGACAAAGTGCATAAGTCCGCGGACTTTAAAAGCAATGCGCGAGCGACTAAACTCTTAGTACCCGAGGAATTTTTACAAGTTAAAAAGCAATGCGCGAGCGACTATACTCTGGGTTTAACATGGACAAAGTGCATAAGTCCGCGGACTTGAAAAGCAATGCGCGAGCGACTATACTCTGGGTTTAACATGGACAAAGTGCATAAGTCCGCGGACTTGAAAAGCAATGCGCGAGCGACTATACTCTGGGTTTAACATGGACAAAGTGCTTAAGTCCGCGGACTTGAAAAGCAATGCGCGAGCGACTATACTCTGGGTTTAACATGGACAAAGTGCATAAGTCCGCGGACTTGAAAAGCAATGCGCGAGCGACTAAACTCTTAGTACCCGAGGAATTTTTACAAGTTAAAAAGCAATGCGCGAGCGACTATACTCTGGGTTTAACATGGACAAAGTGCATAAGTCCGCGGACTTGAAAAGCAATGCGCGAGCGTCTATACTCTGGGTTTAACATGGACAAAGTGCATAAGTCCGCGGACTTGAAAAGCAATGCGCGAGCGACTATACTCTGGGTTTAACATGGACAAAGTGCTTAAGTCCGCGGACTTGAAAAGCAATGCGCGAGCGACTATACTCTGGGTTTAACATGGACAAAGTGCTTAAGTCCGCGGACTTGAAAAGCAATGCGCGAGCGACTATACTCTGGGTTTAACATGGACAAAGTGCTTAAGTCCGCGGACTTGAAAAGCAATGCGCGAGCGACTATACTCTGGGTTTAACATGGACAAAGTGCATAAGTCCGCGGACTTGAAAAGCAATGCGCGAGCGACTATACTCTGGGTTTAACATGGACAAAGTGCTTAAGTCCGCGGACTTGAAAAGCAATGCGCGAGCGACTATACTCTGGGTTTAACATGGACAAAGTGCATAAGTCCGCGGACTTTAAAAGCAATGCGCGAGCGACTAAACTCTTAGTACCCGAGGAATTTTTACAAGTTAAAAAGCAATGCGCGAGCGACTATACTCTGGGTTTAACATGGACAAAGTGCTTAAGTCCGCGGACTTGAAAAGCAATGCGCGAGCGACTATACTCTGGGTGTAACATGGACAAAGTGCTTAAGTCCGCGGACTTGAAAAGCAATGCGCGAGCGACTATACTCTGGGTTTAACATGGACAAAGTGCTTAAGTCCGCGGACTTGAAAAGCAATGCGCGAGCGACTATACTCTGGGTTTAACATGGACAAAGTGCATAAGTCCGCGGACTTTAAAAGCAATGCGCGAGCGACTAAACTCTTAGTACCCGAGGACTTTTTACAAGTTAAAAAGCAATGCGCGAGCGACTATACTCTGGGTTTAACATGGACAAAGTGCATAAGTCCGCGGACTTGAAAAGCAATGCGCGAGCGACTATACTCTGGGTTTAACATGGACAAAGTGCATAAGTCCGCGGACTTGAAAAGCAATGCGCGAGCGACTATACTCTGGGTTTAACATGGACAAAGTGCATAAGTCCGCGGACTTGAAAAGCAATGCGCGAGCGACTAAACTCTTAGTACCCGAGGAATTTTTACAAGTTAAAAAGCAATGCGCGAGCGACTATACTCTGGGTTTAACATGGACAAAGTGCATAAGTCCGCGGACATGAAAAGCAATGCGCGAGCGACTATACTCTGGGTTTAACATGGACAAAGTGCATAAGTCCGCGGACTTGAAAAGCAATGCGCGAGCGACTATACTCTGGGTTTAACATGGACAAAGTGCATAAGTCCGCGGACTTGAAAAGCAATGCGCGAGCGACTATACTCTGGGTTTAACATGGACAAAGTGCATAAGTCCGCGGACTTGAAAAGCAATGCGCGAGCGACTATACTCTGGGTTTAACATGGACAAAGTGCATAAGTCCGCGGACTTGAAAAGCAATGCGCGAGCGACTAAACTCTTAGTACCCGAGGAATTTTTACAAGTTAAAAAGCAATGCGCGAGCGACTATACTCTGGGTTTAACATGGACAAAGTGCATAAGTCCGCGGACTTGAAAAGCAATGCGCGAGCGACTATACTCTGGGTTTAACATGGACAAAGTGCATAAGTCCGCGGACTTGAAAAGCAATGCGCGAGCGACTATACTCTGGGTTTAACATGGACAAAGTGCATAAGTCCGCGGACATGAAAAGCAATGCGCGAGCGACTATACTCTGGGTTTAACATGGACAAAGTGCATAAGTCCGCGGACTTGAAAAGCAATGCGCGAGCGACTATACTCTGGGTTTAACATGGACAAAGTGCATAAGTCCGCGGACTTGAAAAGCAATGCGCGAGCGACTATACTCTGGGTTTAACATGGACAAAGTGCATAAGTCCGCGGACTTGAAAAGCAATGCGCGAGCGACTATACTCTGGGTTTAACATGGACAAAGTGCATAAGTCCGCGGACTTGAAAAGCAATGCGCGAGCGACTAAACTCTTAGTACCCGAGGAATTTTTACAAGTTAAAAAGCAATGCGCGAGCGACTATACTCTGGGTTTAACATGGACAAAGTGCATAAGTCCGCGGACTTGAAAAGCAATGCGCGAGCGACTATACTCTGGGTTTAACATGGACAAAGTGCATAAGTCCGCGGACTTGAAAAGCAATGCGCGAGCGACTATACTCTGGGTTTAACATGGACAAAGTGCATAAGTCCGCGGACTTGAAAAGCAATGCGCGAGCGACTATACTCTGGGTTTAACATGGACAAAGTGCATAAGTCCGCGGACTTGAAAAGCAATGCGCGAGCGACTATACTCTGGGTTTAACATGGACAAAGTGCATAAGTCCGCGGACATGAAAAGCAATGCGCGAGCGACTATACTCTGGGTTTAACATGGACAAAGTGCATAAGTCCGCGGACTTTAAAAGCAATGCGCGAGCGACTAAACTCTTAGTACCCGAGGAATTTTTACAAGTTAAAAAGCAATGCGCGAGCGACTATACTCTGGGTTTAACATGGACAAAGTGCATAAGTCCGCGGACTTGAAAAGCAATGCGCGAGCGACTATACTCTGGGTTTAACATGGACAAAGTGCATAAGTCCGCGGACTTGAAAAGCAATGCGCGAGCGACTATACTCTGGGTTTAACATGGACAAAGTGCTTAAGTCCGCGGACTTGAAAAGCAATGCGCGAGCGACTATACTCTGGGTTTAACATGGACAAAGTGCATAAGTCCGCGGACTTGAAAAGCAATGCGCGAGCGACTAAACTCTTAGTACCCGAGGAATTTTTACAAGTTAAAAAGCAATGCGCGAGCGACTATACTCTGGGTTTAACATGGACAAAGTGCATAAGTCCGCGGACTTGAAAAGCAATGCGCGAGCGTCTATACTCTGGGTTTAACATGGACAAAGTGCATAAGTCCGCGGACTTGAAAAGCAATGCGCGAGCGACTATACTCTGGGTTTAACATGGACAAAGTGCTTAAGTCCGCGGACTTGAAAAGCAATGCGCGAGCGACTATACTCTGGGTTTAACATGGACAAAGTGCTTAAGTCCGCGGACTTGAAAAGCAATGCGCGAGCGACTATACTCTGGGTTTAACATGGACAAAGTGCTTAAGTCCGCGGACTTGAAAAGCAATGCGCGAGCGACTATACTCTGGGTGTAACATGGACAAAGTGCTTAAGTCCGCGGACTTGAAAAGCAATGCGCGAGCGACTATACTCTGGGTTTAACATGGACAAAGTGCTTAAGTCCGCGGACTTGAAAAGCAATGCGCGAGCGACTATACTCTGGGTTTAACATGGACAAAGTGCATAAGTCCGCGGACTTTAAAAGCAATGCGCGAGCGACTAAACTCTTAGTACCCGAGGACTTTTTACAAGTTAAAAAGCAATGCGCGAGCGACTATACTCTGGGTTTAACATGGACAAAGTGCATAAGTCCGCGGACTTGAAAAGCAATGCGCGAGCGACTATACTCTGGGTTTAACATGGACAAAGTGCATAAGTCCGCGGACTTGAAAAGCAATGCGCGAGCGACTATACTCTGGGTTTAACATGGACAAAGTGCATAAGTCCGCGGACTTGAAAAGCAATGCGCGAGCGACTAAACTCTTAGTACCCGAGGAATTTTTACAAGTTAAAAAGCAATGCGCGAGCGACTATACTCTGGGTTTAACATGGACAAAGTGCATAAGTCCGCGGACTTGAAAAGCAATGCGCGAGCGACTAAACTCTTAGTACCCGAGGAATTTTTACAAGTTAAAAAGCAATGCGCGAGCGACTATACTCTGGGTTTAACATGGACAATGTGCATAAGTCCGCGGACATGAAAAGCAATGCGCGAGCGACTATACTCTGGGTTTAACATGGACAAAGTGCATAAGTCCGCGGACTTGAAAAGCAATGCGCGAGCGACTATACTCTGGGTTTAACATGGACAAAGTGCATAAGTCCGCGGACTTGAAAAGCAATGCGCGAGCGACTATACTCTGGGTTTAACATGGACAAAGTGCATAAGTCCGCGGACTTGAAAAGCAATGCGCGAGCGACTAAACTCTTAGTACCCGAGGAATTTTTACAAGTTAAAAAGCAATGCGCGAGCGACTATACTCTGGGTTTAACATGGACAAAGTGCATAAGTCCGCGGACTTGAAAAGCAATGCGCGAGCGACTATACTCTGGGTTTAACATGGACAAAGTGCATAAGTCCGCGGACTTGAAAAGCAATGCGCGAGCGACTATACTCTGGGTTTAACATGGACAAAGTGCATAAGTCCGCGGACTTGAAAAGCAATGCGCGAGCGACTATACTCTGGGTTTAACATGGACAAAGTGCTTAAGTCCGCGGACTTGAAAAGCAATGCGCGAGCGACTATACTCTGGGTTTAACATGGACAAAGTGCATAAGTCCGCGGACTTTAAAAGCAATGCGCGAGCGACTAAACTCTTAGTACCCGAGGAATTTTTACAAGTTAAAAAGCAATGCGCGAGCGACTATACTCTGGGTTTAACATGGACAAAGTGCATAAGTCCGCGGACTTGAAAAGCAATGCGCGAGCGACTATACTCTGGGTTTAACATGGACAAAGTGCATAAGTCCGCGGACTTGAAAAGCAATGCGCGAGCGACTATACTCTGGGTTTAACATGGACAAAGTGCATAAGTCCGCGGACTTTAAAAGCAATGCGCGAGCGACTAAACTCTTAGTACCCGAGGAATTTTTACAAGTTAAAAAGCAATGCGCGAGCGACTATACTCTGGGTTTAACATGGACAAAGTGCATAAGTCCGCGGACTTGAAAAGCAATGCGCGAGCGACTATACTCTGGGTTTAACATGGACAAAGTGCATAAGTCCGCGGACTTGAAAAGCAATGCGCGAGCGACTATACTCTGGGTTTAACATGGACAAAGTGCATAAGTCCGCGGACTTGAAAAGCAATGCGCGAGCGACTATACTCTGGGTTTAACATGGACAAAGTGCTTAAGTCCGCGGACTTGAAAAGCAATGCGCGAGCGACTATACTCTGGGTTTAACATGGACAAAGTGCATAAGTCCGCGGACTTTAAAAGCAATGCGCGAGCGACTAAACTCTTAGTACCCGAGGAATTTTTACAAGTTAAAAAGCAATGCGCGAGCGACTATACTCTGGGTTTAACATGGACAAAGTGCATAAGTCCGCGGACTTGAAAAGCAATGCGCGAGCGACTATACTCTGGGTTTAACATGGACAAAGTGCATAAGTCCGCGGACTTGAAAAGCAATGCGCGAGCGACTATACTCTGGGTTTAACATGGACAAAGTGCATAAGTCCGCGGACTTGAAAAGCAATGCGCGAGCGACTATACTCTGGGTTTAACATGGACAAAGTGCATAAGTCCGCGGACTTGAAAAGCAATGCGCGAGCGACTAAACTCTTAGTACCCGAGGAATTTTTACAAGTTAAAAAGCAATGCGCGAGCGACTATACTCTGGGTTTAACATGGACAAAGTGCTTAAGTCCGCGGACTTAAAAAGCAATGCGCGAGCGACTATACTCTGGGTTTAACATGGACAAAGTGCATAAGTCCGCGGACTTGAAAAGCAATGCGCGAGCGACTAAGCTCTTAGTACCCGAGGAATTTTTACAAGTTAAAAAGCAATGCGCGAGCGACTATACTCTGGGTTTAACATGGACAAAGTGCATAAGTCCGCGGACTTGAAAAGCAATGCGCGAGCGACTAAACTCTTAGTACCCGAGGAATTTTTACAAGTTAAAAAGCAATGCGCGAGCGACTATACTCTGGGTTTAACATGGACAAAGTGCATAAGTCCGCGGACTTGAAAAGCAATGCGCGAGCGACTAAACTCTTAGTACCCGAGGAATTTTTACAAGTTAAAAAGCAATGCGCGAGCGACTATACTCTGGGTTTAACATGGACAATGTGCATAAGTCCGCGGACATGAAAAGCAATGCGCGAGCGACTATACTCTGGGTTTAACATGGACAAAGTGCATAAGTCCGCGGACTTGAAAAGCAATGCGCGAGCGACTATACTCTGGGTTTAACATGGACAAAGTGCATAAGTCCGCGGACTTGAAAAGCAATGCGCGAGCGACTATACTCTGGGTTTAACATGGACAAAGTGCATAAGTCCGCGGACTTGAAAAGCAATGCGCGAGCGACTAAACTCTTAGTACCCGAGGAATTTTTACAAGTTAAAAAGCAATGCGCGAGCGACTATACTCTGGGTTTAACATGGACAAAGTGCATAAGTCCGCGGACTTGAAAAGCAATGCGCGAGCGACTATACTCTGGGTTTAACATGGACAAAGTGCATAAGTCCGCGGACTTGAAAAGCAATGCGCGAGCGACTATACTCTGGGTTTAACATGGACAAAGTGCATAAGTCCGCGGACTTGAAAAGCAATGCGCGAGCGACTATACTCTGGGTTTAACATGGACAAAGTGCTTAAGTCCGCGGACTTGAAAAGCAATGCGCGAGCGACTATACTCTGGGTTTAACATGGACAAAGTGCATAAGTCCGCGGACTTTAAAAGCAATGCGCGAGCGACTAAACTCTTAGTACCCGAGGAATTTTTACAAGTTAAAAAGCAATGCGCGAGCGACTATACTCTGGGTTTAACATGGACAAAGTGCTTAAGTCCGCGGACTTGAAAAGCAATGCGCGAGCGACTATACTCTGGGTGTAACATGGACAAAGTGCTTAAGTCCGCGGACTTGAAGAGCAATGCGCGAGCGACTATACTCTGGGTTTAACATGGACAAAGTGCTTAAGTCCGCGGACTTGAAAAGCAATGCGCGAGCGACTATACTCTGGGTTTAACATGGACAAAGTGCATAAGTCCGCGGACTTTAAAAGCAATGCGCGAGCGACTAAACTCTTAGTACCCGAGGACTTTTTACAAGTTAAAAAGCAATGCGCGAGCGACTATACTCTGGGTTTAACATGGACAAAGTGCATAAGTCCGCGGACTTGAAAAGCAATGCGCGAGCGACTATACTCTGGGTTTAACATGGACAAAGTGCATAAGTCCGCGGACTTGAAAAGCAATGCGCGAGCGACTATACTCTGGGTTTAACATGGACAAAGTGCATAAGTCCGCGGACTTGAAAAGCAATGCGCGAGCGACTATACTCTGGGTTTAACATGGACAAAGTGCATAAGTCCGCGGACTTGAAAAGCAATGCGCGAGCGACTAAACTCTTAGTACCCGAGGAATTTTTACAAGTTAAAAAGCAATGCGCGAGCGACTATACTCTGGGTTTAACATGGACAAAGTGCATAAGTCCGCGGACTTGAAAAGCAATGCGCGAGCGACTAAA
Organism: Platygaster robiniae; assembly: GCA_028476575.1. Taxonomy (NCBI): domain Eukaryota; kingdom Metazoa; phylum Arthropoda; class Insecta; order Hymenoptera; family Platygastridae; genus Platygaster; species Platygaster robiniae. The sequence continues at coordinate 19,135 of JAPDSM010000020.1, read as the reverse complement.
CTCTTAGTACCCGAGGAATTTTTACAAGTTAAAAAGCAATGCGCGAGCGACTATACTCTGGGTTTAACATGGACAATGTGCATAAGTCCGCGGACATGAAAAGCAATGCGCGAGCGACTATACTCTGGGTTTAACATGGACAAAGTGCATAAGTCCGCGGACTTGAAAAGCAATGCGCGAGCGACTATACTCTGGGTTTAACATGGACAAAGTGCATAAGTCCGCGGACTTGAAAAGCAATGCGCGAGCGACTATACTCTGGGTTTAACATGGACAAAGTGCATAAGTCCGCGGACTTGAAAAGCAATGCGCGAGCGACTAAACTCTTAGTACCCGAGGAATTTTTACAAGTTAAAAAGCAATGCGCGAGCGACTATACTCTGGGTTTAACATGGACAAAGTGCATAAGTCCGCGGACTTGAAAAGCAATGCGCGAGCGACTATACTCTGGGTTTAACATGGACAAAGTGCATAAGTCCGCGGACTTGAAAAGCAATGCGCGAGCGACTATACTCTGGGTTTAACATGGACAAAGTGCATAAGTCCGCGGACTTGAAAAGCAATGCGCGAGCGACTATACTCTGGGTTTAACATGGACAAAGTGCTTAAGTCCGCGGACTTGAAAAGCAATGCGCGAGCGACTATACTCTGGGTTTAACATGGACAAAGTGCATAAGTCCGCGGACTTTAAAAGCAATGCGCGAGCGACTAAACTCTTAGTACCCGAGGAATTTTTACAAGTTAAAAAGCAATGCGCGAGCGACTATACTCTGGGTTTAACATGGACAAAGTGCATAAGTCCGCGGACTTGAAAAGCAATGCGCGAGCGACTATACTCTGGGTTTAACATGGACAAAGTGCATAAGTCCGCGGACTTGAAAAGCAATGCGCGAGCGACTATACTCTGGGTTTAACATGGACAAAGTGCATAAGTCCGCGGACTTTAAAAGCAATGCGCGAGCGACTAAACTCTTAGTACCCGAGGAATTTTTACAAGTTAAAAAGCAATGCGCGAGCGACTATACTCTGGGTTTAACATGGACAAAGTGCATAAGTCCGCGGACTTGAAAAGCAATGCGCGAGCGACTATACTCTGGGTTTAACATGGACAAAGTGCATAAGTCCGCGGACTTGAAAAGCAATGCGCGAGCGACTATACTCTGGGTTTAACATGGACAAAGTGCATAAGTCCGCGGACTTGAAAAGCAATGCGCGAGCGACTAAACTCTTAGTACCCGAGGAATTTTTACAAGTTAAAAAGCAATGCGCGAGCGACTATACTCTGGGTTTAACATGGACAAAGTGCTTAAGTCCGCGGACTTAAAAAGCAATGCGCGAGCGACTATACTCTGGGTTTAACATGGACAAAGTGCATAAGTCCGCGGACTTGAAAAGCAATGCGCGAGCGACTAAGCTCTTAGTACCCGAGGAATTTTTACAAGTTAAAAAGCAATGCGCGAGCGACTATACTCTGGGTTTAACATGGACAAAGTGCATAAGTCCGCGGACTTGAAAAGCAATGCGCGAGCGACTAAACTCCTAGTACCCGAGGAATTTTTACAAGTTAAAAAGCAATGCGCGAGCGACTATACTCTGGGTTTAACATGGACAAAGTGCATAAGTCCGCGGACTTGA
>JAPDSM010000020.1:0-10000 GCA_028476575.1 Platygaster robiniae | reverse complement strand
CTCTCTCCCCATGGTGCGTGTGCGTGCTTTTCGTCGTTAACTTTTATTTTATAACGCCGTACTCCGCGTACAAGGGTGATAGACCCGTGCGCGTCGCGTGCTGCGATACGTTCGCATGGATTCGAGAATTGTATCGAGGATGTATTTCAAAATTCAACGTCTACGAGACCGGCCGTGCCCTTATCCGCAGCGAGAGCTGTCGCGGGACGACACTCTTCGAGAGATTCGAACAAAATCCACGCGCGCTACGAACGTCGTACGCTACCTTTGAGTATTCAACGTATTGCCGCCTCGAGGGATGCCTCGACGCCCGTCGTCCGTCACTCGTTCGACAAATTGTGACAGGAACGACCGACAGCGCCGAGGCGGCGACTAAGGTGCGTACACTGCGTTTCCTCATCCGTTCGTATAATATGCTCGAAAAAAGCGCGCGCGTGGAGCCTCGAAGAGGCGCTTCGCGCAATTCAACGAAGGCCACGACTCGCGATGCAAGTAGCATGCGCCTCGATACGAGAACGTATCGTATTTTCATTATGCCCGCGGCACGAGTGCCCATACGGGATATTCGACGAGGCGTTTTTCGGTTATCGAACACACACAACAAACACACAGGAGACGAGAAAAAGAAAAGAAAAAAAAACGAAGCACGTCGCACGCCGCGCGTACTACGGAATATACCGTAAGTAACGACGCAAGCGAAACGACGCGCTTCTTTTTCCATCAAATCGACTTATTTCAAGCGACGCCGCGCGCTAGCGCTCGCGAAGAGCCTGGCGCGACGAACGCTCAATCGTTCGCCATGACCCGGGGACGGACGGCGTCGTGGAAGGGATGATGATGATATACACCACCACCACCACCCCCCATACAACACGCCGCGCGCGTCACCCAGCGGCAGTCTGGTATTGTGTTTAACGTACCAACTTTCGACCAGGCGTGGTCCAGGATTTAACCAGTCCAAAGACCGCAATGTGCGTTCGAAATGTCGATGTTCATGTGTCCTGCAGTTCACATGTTGACGCGCAATTAGCTGCGTTCTTCATCGACCCACGAGCCGAGTGATCCACTGTTCAGGGTAGTATTTGCACAAATTATTATATATATTATAGTATATATATAAGTGCACGAAAAAAAATTCGTTCCTTTCGGATACGAATATTCGCTTTTTTCCGTTTTCACATATATATATATATATGTGTTTTGTTGATGATGGTCGGGGACCCGCGAGGAGTCCAACCGAGTTTTCTCATGTATTCCAACGTACCGCTACCCCCCACCCTCGCCCGCGTGGGAGAGAGAGAGGATAGGCGACAAGCTCGACGTCGCGCGCGCGTTTAAACGAGCGCGACGGTACCATGTCTCGATACGGCCTGAAACCACCAATACTCGCCGAAACGAATATCAATGACCTCCCCGTGAGCGCACTTTTGGTAACCCCAACGCTTATGCGACGACGCGCGCATACGCGAAGACCGCAACGCGAGTGGGAATGACATCATTGTACGAAACACCCCGCGTGAACGGGGAGCGCAAACCATGCCGAATTCTCCTTTACAAACCTCAGGCGAGACAATCCCAAAGCGGCGACGCCGTACCCCTCTCCCGTTGTATCACGGGTGGATACGGTTTGCCGTAAATGCCTTGGTCCTGCACCCTATTATAGGTTGACTCGTAGCGCACGCACGAATAACACTCTCATTTTTTGTTTAGGGGAGAGACGTTACCGCCGCGGTGGGCACCGGCGCGAAGGCAGACTCCAAGGAAGGGCACCAAACCTCCCGAATCACTTGCGAAATAATAATATTTCATCCTTCGCGCTCGTTCGATCGCGTTTAACGAACTGACCGGGATCAACATTGCACGCTCAAGCGGTCGTTGTTCGTCAACGCTTTTTTCGCCGATAGACGACTCGACCCTCAACAACAAACCACCATCATCTCCTCTCCACTTCACTCGGGGTGAAGTGTGTGTGTGTGTGTGTGTGTCGTGGTTGAGAGAGGATCGCGTTTCAATCGCCTCTATCGGTCTTTCGGCGCGCGTAGCTAGTACGCGCGCCTCCATAAATCACCATCTTTCGGGTTATATACACACAATACGTTTTACCGTATTGTATATATTTTTTTTTCTTTACGTTTATTTAGCTTGCGTTCCCTTTTGCTTTTTCGTGTGTGAGTTTTTCAATCACCACTTTAATGATCCTTCCGCAGGTTCACCTACGGAAACCTTGTTACGACTTTTACTTCCTCTAAATAATCAAGTTTGGTCATCTTTCCGTCTACGTCGACAGTGCCGAAACACCGTGGCGCTTTCAGTCCGAAGACCTCACTAAATCATTCAATCGGTAGTAGCGACGGGCGGTGTGTACAAAGGGCAGGGACGTAATCAACGCGAGCTTATGACTCGCGCTTACTGGGAATTCCTCGTTCATGGGGAATAATTGCAAGCCCCAATCCCTATCACGAAGGAGGTTCAGCGGGTTACCCGGACCTTTCGGCCAAAGAGGACACGCTGATTCCTTCAGTGTAGCGCGCGTGCGGCCCAGAACATCTAAGGGCATCACAGACCTGTTATTGCTCAATTTCGTGCGACTAAAAGTCGCTTGTCCCTCTAAGAAGAGTTTGTACTTTGCGTCGATAGTAAAAATCGCCCGTACCACGACGCCAACGCCCACACGCGACCAACCCACGAGGAGCAAGCACGCGCGCGAACGCGACACCGGGCCGGATTTCGATCTTCTGGATATCATAATTCCGCCTATTTAGCAGGCTAGAGTCTCGTTCGTTATCGGAATTAACCAGACAAATCGCTCCACCAACTAAGAACGGCCATGCACCACCACCCACTGAATCAAGAAAGAGCTATCAATCTGTCAATCCTTCCAGTGTCTGGGCCTGGTGAGGTTTCCCGTGTTGAGTCAAATTAAGCCGCAGGCTCCACTCCTGGTGGTGCCCTTCCGTCAATTCCTTTAAGTTTCAGCTTTGCAACCATACTTCCCCCGGAACCCAAAAGCTTTAGTTTCCTGGAAGCTGCCCGCCGAGTCATCGGAGGAACTTCGGCGGATCGCTAGCTGGCATCGTTTATGGTTAGAACTAGGGCGGTATCTGATCGCCTTCGAACCTCTAACTTTCGTTCTTGATTAATGAAAACATTTTTGGCAAATGCTTTCGCTTCAGTTTGTCTTGCGACGATCCAAGAATTTCACCTCTAACGTCGCAATACAAATGCCCCCATCTGTCCCTATTAATCATTATCTCGGGGCTTCCGAAAACCAACAAAATAGAACCGAGATCCTATTCCATTATTCCATGCACAGAATATTCAGGCAGCGTAAGGCCTGCTTTAAGCACTCTAATTTGTTCAAAGTAAACGTACCGGCCCACCTCGACACTCGGTGAAGAGCACCGCGATGGGATTAATCTTGGACCGCCGAACACCGCGCACGCACACGGAGAGCGCGAGGCTCCCGCGACGAGGCGACGCCCGAACCGCATCCACCGGTAGGACGCGCCACTGAACTGCCAGTAACACCGCGAGCGGCGAACCAACAGCGTGGCGCACAGATTCAACTACGAGCTTTTTAACCGCAACAACTTTAATATACGCTATTGGAGCTGGAATTACCGCGGCTGCTGGCACCAGACTTGCCCTCCAATTGATCCTCGTTAAAGGATTTAAAGTGTACTCATTCCGATTACGGGGCCTCGGATGAGTCCCGTATCGTTATTTTTCGTCACTACCTCCCCGTGCCGGGAGTGGGTAATTTGCGCGCCTGCTGCCTTCCTTGGATGTGGTAGCCGTTTCTCAGGCTCCCTCTCCGGAATCGAACCCTGATTCCCCGTTATCCGTAACAACCATGGTAGGCGCAGAGCCTACCATCGACAGTTGATAAAGCAGACATTTGAAAGATCCGTCGCCGGTGCTAGACCGTGCGATCAGCTCAAAGTTATTCAGAGTCACCAGAACAAACGGCCAGAACGAACCCCGAAAGGAACGCCCCGAACCGATTGGTTTTGATCTAATAAAAGCGTCCCTCCCATCTCTGGTCGGGACTCGAGTTGCATGTATTAGCTCTAGAATTACCACAGTTATCCAAGTAAAAGTGGGGTACGATCTAAGAAACCATAACTGATTTAATGAGCCATTCGCGGTTTCACTTTAGTTTAGCTTGCACTTAGACATGCATGGCTTAATCTTTGAGACAAGCATATGACTACTGGCAGGATCAACCAGGGAGCTGCTCGACGCATCTCGCTAACGCGTCCCCCCGAAAGGAAACGCGCGCGAGGACGCGGCTAACTCTTTTCTCTCGTTTGATATAGCCTCGGCGCAATTCCCCAAGCTACCGATGCTTGTCGCGAATCGCCAAGGATTCATGCGCGACGCACGTTTTTCTGTTCATATTCATTCACGAACGGGTGGCCACGCTAACGCGTTGACGGGCAACGCGCGCGTGCCCTGGTCCGCCGTGTGTTGACAACGTGTTTTGCCAAATATATTTTCATTGCCGTGCTCTAATACGAAGCTGGCCAATGGACTTGTCTGTGTGCTGTGTGTTTCATTCGTTTTCATATGTCATATATTATATGCATATATTGCGCACTTTAGCTAAGCAGTGAGCCTGCGACCGCTCGCAAAACTCGACTGACTTCGTTCGCGCGACTAGAGACGTACGCGGGACGCATTGGCGTCATTGGTCGTACCTCTAGCACACGAGCGGACATGTCGTCGGCCAAGTCCATCTGAACGCACGAACGACTATGAACCGCATTTTTTTTTCATAAGTTTCCGAAAAAACTTATTACTTTTTTCATCTTTCTTTACTCTCGTGCTCACCGCGTACGGGGCACTTCGCCATTGATTCAAACTTCATGTATCACATGGTCGTGTGTTTGTCCCCGATGCATGCGTGCACGAAGCGAACACGCGCGCACCAGGGAACGTAATATCGCTCGGAAACAAGCGGGTTGATGCTCAGTGAAGGCAGAGAACGAATCCCGTACGCCTGGATGACCTCCAAGAGGCTTGCCACATAAGAGCCATTCAGTCTTTCGACATCGACCCGTGGCAATGTTAGCCCACCGAAGGGCGCTCCAACACATAGTGTCAACGTGCAACCGCCGGGACCGGCGTTTTTGGTTATTTCATAGAAAAAAGCGCCATTTTCGTGATTCGGACTTGGAATAATTTTCGATTTGACGAAAAATTTTTTTCATCTCGGACGTTTTAAGGCAACTTCGGTGACGAGAATTTTTCAATTTTTCCAAGTTTTAGCTATAATGGACTTAAAAAAATTACGAAAATGAAAATTTTTTTTTTTTTCTCATACGTTCTTGGGCAACTTGGGAGACGATTTTTTTCAATTTTTTCGACTTTTAGCTATAATGGACTTGAAAACATTTCGAAAGTGAAAATTTTTTTTTTTTTTCACATACGTTCTTGGGCATCTTAGGAAGCAATTTTTGTCGATTTTTTCGAGATTTAGGAATATTGGAATCAAAGTGTACCAAAAGCAATGCGCGAGCGACTAAACTCTTGATACTAGAGAATTTTTACAAGTTTAAAAGCAATGCGCGAGCGACTATACTCTGGGTTTAACATGGACAAAGTGCATAAGTCCGCGGACATGAAAAGCAATGCGCGAGCGACTATACTCTGGGTTTAACATGGACAAAGTGCATAAGTCCGCGGACTTGAAAAGCAATGCGCGAGCGACTATACTCTGGGTTTAACATGGACAAAGTGCATAAGTCCGCGGACTTGAAAAGCAATGCGCGAGCGACTATACTCTGGGTTTAACATGGACAAAGTGCATAAGTCCGCGGACTTGAAAAGCAATGCGCGAGCGACTATACTCTGGGTTTAACATGGACAAAGTGCATAAGTCCGCGGACTTGAAAAGCAATGCGCGAGCGACTAAACTCTTAGTACCCGAGGAATTTTTACAAGTTAAAAAGCAATGCGCGAGCGACTATACTCTGGGTTTAACATGGACAAAGTGCATAAGTCCGCGGACTTGAAAAGCAATGCGCGAGCGACTATACTCTGGGTTTAACATGGACAAAGTGCATAAGTCCGCGGACTTGAAAAGCAATGCGCGAGCGACTATACTCTGGGTTTAACATGGACAAAGTGCATAAGTCCGCGGACTTGAAAAGCAATGCGCGAGCGACTATACTCTGGGTTTAACATGGACAAAGTGCATAAGTCCGCGGACTTGAAAAGCAATGCGCGAGCGACTATACTCTGGGTTTAACATGGACAAAGTGCATAAGTCCGCGGACATGAAAAGCAATGCGCGAGCGACTATACTCTGGGTTTAACATGGACAAAGTGCATAAGTCCGCGGACTTTAAAAGCAATGCGCGAGCGACTAAACTCTTAGTACCCGAGGAATTTTTACAAGTTAAAAAGCAATGCGCGAGCGACTATACTCTGGGTTTAACATGGACAAAGTGCATAAGTCCGCGGACTTGAAAAGCAATGCGCGAGCGACTATACTCTGGGTTTAACATGGACAAAGTGCATAAGTCCGCGGACTTGAAAAGCAATGCGCGAGCGACTATACTCTGGGTTTAACATGGACAAAGTGCTTAAGTCCGCGGACTTGAAAAGCAATGCGCGAGCGACTATACTCTGGGTTTAACATGGACAAAGTGCATAAGTCCGCGGACTTGAAAAGCAATGCGCGAGCGACTAAACTCTTAGTACCCGAGGAATTTTTACAAGTTAAAAAGCAATGCGCGAGCGACTATACTCTGGGTTTAACATGGACAAAGTGCATAAGTCCGCGGACTTGAAAAGCAATGCGCGAGCGTCTATACTCTGGGTTTAACATGGACAAAGTGCATAAGTCCGCGGACTTGAAAAGCAATGCGCGAGCGACTATACTCTGGGTTTAACATGGACAAAGTGCTTAAGTCCGCGGACTTGAAAAGCAATGCGCGAGCGACTATACTCTGGGTTTAACATGGACAAAGTGCTTAAGTCCGCGGACTTGAAAAGCAATGCGCGAGCGACTATACTCTGGGTTTAACATGGACAAAGTGCTTAAGTCCGCGGACTTGAAAAGCAATGCGCGAGCGACTATACTCTGGGTTTAACATGGACAAAGTGCATAAGTCCGCGGACTTGAAAAGCAATGCGCGAGCGACTATACTCTGGGTTTAACATGGACAAAGTGCTTAAGTCCGCGGACTTGAAAAGCAATGCGCGAGCGACTATACTCTGGGTTTAACATGGACAAAGTGCATAAGTCCGCGGACTTTAAAAGCAATGCGCGAGCGACTAAACTCTTAGTACCCGAGGAATTTTTACAAGTTAAAAAGCAATGCGCGAGCGACTATACTCTGGGTTTAACATGGACAAAGTGCTTAAGTCCGCGGACTTGAAAAGCAATGCGCGAGCGACTATACTCTGGGTTTAACATGGACAAAGTGCATAAGTCCGCGGACTTGAAAAGCAATGCGCGAGCGACTATACTCTGGGTTTAACATGGACAAAGTGCTTAGGTCCGCGGACTTGAAAAGCAATGCGCGAGCGACTATACTCTGGGTTTAACATGGACAAAGTGCATAAGTCCGCGGACTTGAAAAGCAATGCGCGAGCGACTAAACTCTTAGTACCCGAGGAATTTTTACAAGTTAAAAAGCAATGCGCGAGCGACTATACTCTGGGTTTAACATGGACAAAGTGCATAAGTCCGCGGACTTGAAAAGCAATGCGCGAGCGTCTATACTCTGGGTTTAACATGGACAAAGTGCATAAGTCCGCGGACTTGAAAAGCAATGCGCGAGCGACTATACTCTGGGTTTAACATGGACAAAGTGCTTAAGTCCGCGGACTTGAAAAGCAATGCGCGAGCGACTATACTCTGGGTTTAACATGGACAAAGTGCTTAAGTCCGCGGACTTGAAAAGCAATGCGCGAGCGACTATACTCTGGGTTTAACATGGACAAAGTGCTTAAGTCCGCGGACTTGAAAAGCAATGCGCGAGCGACTATACTCTGGGTTTAACATGGACAAAGTGCATAAGTCCGCGGACTTGAAAAGCAATGCGCGAGCGACTATACTCTGGGTTTAACATGGACAAAGTGCTTAAGTCCGCGGACTTGAAAAGCAATGCGCGAGCGACTATACTCTGGGTTTAACATGGACAAAGTGCATAAGTCCGCGGACTTTAAAAGCAATGCGCGAGCGACTAAACTCTTAGTACCCGAGGAATTTTTACAAGTTAAAAAGCAATGCGCGAGCGACTATACTCTGGGTTTAACATGGACAAAGTGCTTAAGTCCGCGGACTTGAAAAGCAATGCGCGAGCGACTATACTCTGGGTGTAACATGGACAAAGTGCTTAAGTCCGCGGACTTGAAAAGCAATGCGCGAGCGACTATACTCTGGGTTTAACATGGACAAAGTGCTTAAGTCCGCGGACTTGAAAAGCAATGCGCGAGCGACTATACTCTGGGTTTAACATGGACAAAGTGCATAAGTCCGCGGACTTTAAAAGCAATGCGCGAGCGACTAAACTCTTAGTACCCGAGGACTTTTTACAAGTTAAAAAGCAATGCGCGAGCGACTATACTCTGGGTTTAACATGGACAAAGTGCATAAGTCCGCGGACTTGAAAAGCAATGCGCGAGCGACTATACTCTGGGTTTAACATGGACAAAGTGCATAAGTCCGCGGACTTGAAAAGCAATGCGCGAGCGACTATACTCTGGGTTTAACATGGACAAAGTGCATAAGTCCGCGGACTTGAAAAGCAATGCGCGAGCGACTAAACTCTTAGTACCCGAGGAATTTTTACAAGTTAAAAAGCAATGCGCGAGCGACTATACTCTGGGTTTAACATGGACAAAGTGCATAAGTCCGCGGACTTGAAAAGCAATGCGCGAGCGACTAAACTCTTAGTACCCGAGGAATTTTTACAAGTTAAAAAGCAATGCGCGAGCGACTATACTCTGGGTTTAACATGGACAATGTGCATAAGTCCGCGGACATGAAAAGCAATGCGCGAGCGACTATACTCTGGGTTTAACATGGACAAAGTGCATAAGTCCGCGGACTTGAAAAGCAATGCGCGAGCGACTATACTCTGGGTTTAACATGGACAAAGTGCATAAGTCCGCGGACTTGAAAAGCAATGCGCGAGCGACTATACTCTGGGTTTAACATGGACAAAGTGCATAAGTCCGCGGACTTGAAAAGCAATGCGCGAGCGACTAAACTCTTAGTACCCGAGGAATTTTTACAAGTTAAAAAGCAATGCGCGAGCGACTATACTCTGGGTTTAACATGGACAAAGTGCATAAGTCCGCGGACTTGAAAAGCAATGCGCGAGCGACTATACTCTGGGTTTAACATGGACAAAGTGCATAAGTCCGCGGACTTGAAAAGCAATGCGCGAGCGACTATACTCTGGGTTTAACATGGACAAAGTGCATAAGTCCGCGGACTTGAAAAGCAATGCGCGAGCGACTATACTCTGGGTTTAACATGGACAAAGTGCTTAAGTCCGCGGACTTGAAAAGCAATGCGCGAGCGACTATACTCTGGGTTTAACATGGACAAAGTGCATAAGTCCGCGGACTTTAAAAGCAATGCGCGAGCGACTAAACTCTTAGTACCCGAGGAATTTTTACAAGTTAAAAAGCAATGCGCGAGCGACTATACTCTGGGTTTAACATGGACAAAGTGCATAAGTCCGCGGACTTGAAAAGCAATGCGCGAGCGACTATACTCTGGGTTTAACATGGACAAAGTGCATAAGTCCGCGGACTTGAAAAGCAATGCGCGAGCGACTATACTCTGGGTTTAACATGGACAAAGTGCATAAGTCCGCGGACTTTAAAAGCAATGCGCGAGCGACTAAACTCTTAGTACCCGAGGAATTTTTACAAGTTAAAAAGCAATGCGCGAGCGACTATACTCTGGGTTTAACATGGACAAAGTGCATAAGTCCGCGGACTTGAAAAGCAATGCGCGAGCGACTATACTCTG